>JAWZYV010012088.1:0-189583 GCA_038373885.1 Cheiracanthium punctorium
CACACAGACACGCATAGTGCCCCAAAAAGTGATAACATGCTTTAATTCTTTATCTATTAAAGATAATTAGGCAATGTGAATTGAAAAAATGTTTAAAAAAAAAAGAAACTGAAATTCTTCCAGATTTTATTTACGCACTCGGGTATATGAAATCTGGATAAATTTCAGTTTCTCTTAATCTATTCAATCAATTCTGCCATTTAGAGGATAATGAAAACTGTAAGTGCTCCTATAGACTCCTGTTCGCATACTTCTGTTACTGAAAATTTCATATATTGTAGTTTAGCCCCTAGTGGTGAAATGTTTTGGATTAGTGCATATTGGAAAATCTTTCACCGACACACTAGTTGTGATTGAACCGAAAAACATGATTGCACGATGTAATCACTAATAGTGATTACGCCAAGTCCCAAGAACATTGAAATTTTGCCAAGAATATTGAAAATGTGCCATAAACCAAGAAACTTGAAAAGTGTCTACTTGCCACACCGTGCTAGAAAGAAATAGCACCCAAGTGCTAATAAGGTACGGAAAAATTCCTCTTGTTAATTTTCAAAGAGTTAACACTTTTTAAATTTGCTTACAACTACCATACAAAAAAAATCCCAATAAGTAAAATGTACCCCATGCACAAATGAGATTATGTACAAAATTTCAGCCTTTCATCATAAAAGGTCTTAAGAGATATCTATAAACAAAGATGATTGGGGTCTATACTTGAATTTGAATGTAACATATTCTTTCAAATTATCCATATGACCCTTAAAATGTGATTCTTTTCCCTTACAGAGCTACTGAAAAGTGGTTTAAGTCAGTTCGTATTATCTTCATACATTTGACACTTTTCTGGATATAATTCTCAAATTTTGTACATCACCTCATTAGAATATGAAGCACATTTTACTGATTGGGGATATTTTTGTATGTGGGTTATATACAAAAAGTGTAACATTTTGGGAATTAATGAAAGAAATTTTTCAATGAGAAAACATGTAATTCTCCAGGGCTAGCGGCAATTTCTAGCAAAAAAAGGTGCCGGAGCCTTAATATTCTTATGTTAATACTCAGTAGAACTGCAAACCCCTGCAATATGGGGTTGGTAGCACATTTAACTAAAATAACGATAATTTAAAGATTTTCCCATATAATAATTATTTCACAGAACAGTGATATAAAATTAAATAGTCGGAAATTAGCAGGAAGAAATATAAACATTGTACAGAAAACACCAAAATTCTGATGGTCTTAGGACTCTCAAATCTGGTCGAGATGAAACGAATATGATTTGTCTTGTCTGCTAAAATCAGTTTGTGCTTGAAAAGGGGAAAATTTATGAATTAATGTACTAGTGTTGGGCTTCGGAGCAAAGTATTCATGAGCTTTGCTGGGTTTCGCCTAATATGTAAAAATTCACCCAGAAAAAAGAAATACAGGGTCAGAGTTCCAGCTTTTGATTTCTGTTCTGATTCTAACTTGAAACAAAATTCAAAAATGTAATTGTAGAATTGTTTAGTACAGTTTTATGAGCTAACATTACGAAACAGAAATCTTTTCCATCTTATAACAAAAAGGCACAAGCTTTATGTAACATAATGGAATTATAAATTTACATTTTGCACTCATGTTTACTGTCAATTTAAATAATTATGCAACTAAGTAAAGATTACATTAATTGGTCTACGTCTTTAATTTAGTTGAATTATTGGATTATTTTTTTAATTCATATTCATACGTATTAGATTAATTAAATGTACAAATATGTTATGCGATGCATATGTTACACTTTTTTTATTAATAGGATAACTGGTCTTATTTTACAGGCATTTACATATTTAAAAGAACGGTACAGCTTTAGTATGGTCCCTTTGGCGCGATTTATTTTTGGCGACTTTTTTGGAGCGATAAGCGCGCCAATATGGTAACCCCTCCGGCGGATGCTCCGGAGCGGAGGAGCTGACATGGCAACCCTAGCTGCGTGACGTCACGGATGCGCTCCTTCTTCTCCCCGCTCCGGCCAATCGCGTTTGTTCCTTCCATTAACTTTTGCAGCCCCGTTTTAGTTAACGCGCGCGCTTTGAATCGTCAATCCGCCATAACGTTTTTTTTTCAGCTCGAGTGCGTGTGGGTGATAGCAGTCCGTTGCGGTAGAAGGTTTCCAGGTATTTCTGTTTTGATTTTAGTTTGATTTTAATTTGATTTTATTATGCCTTTAAGTGTTATTTTGAGGTATCAGGGCTTGTTGCAGGACAAGGTAGCTTGGACCTATTCTAATAATAGGCATACCTTGGGGAGGCCAGGTGTAGCGAATAGAAATTTTGTTACGACTTTATGTAACAATGGCGATTTATTTCTTGAGTTTTTGAGGGAGGTTGGGATGATTAGAAAGGAGATTAATTGTGTTAAGTGTGGGGGTGTTATGAAGGTTGGGCCGAAAAAGAAGCTTTCTGATGGTTTTATCTGGACATGCCGTAAGGTGATCGATGGAAAGGTTTGTGGGGCTCAAAAGTCAATTAGGTACGGGTCGTGGTTTAGCTTGAGTAAGCTAAAGCTTCAGGAGATATTTCACTTGACTTTTGAACATGGGCGTAACTTGGGCTTCGAAACTGGGGGGGCAAAAGTCATTTTAAATGAAAGTCCATGTATGCGTGCCCGTACACACACATGCATATATATATATATAGTGAAACCTCGCCGAGCGGTCACCCCTCTAAACGGCCAATTTTTCATGGCACGGATTTTTTGACTCATAGACTTGATGTTAAAATAACATCTGTCAGCGGCCACCCGACCCCCTTAAACGGCCACTGCATCGCCCATCTCATTTTTCAGAAAATTTTACTCACTCCATGCTGTAATTTTGAGTGGAAAAACTCAAGGTCAGGTTTATGTCGAATATAAGTCCCAGGAATACATGGAATTGAATCTGTTATATCTCTTTTGTATTCTCCCCACTCCCTTAAGATGGGTAATCACTTGGACAATCAGGCATTGAAATTGTCCTACAAATGAATTTTTGTCCCCCTTTCAGGGGCTAATTCCGTGTCTGACGAGGAATTTCTCGATGTTTGTAATGGCGAGCAAGCTAAATTTTCAACACAAGCGACTTTAGGGAAAATCGATGAAATTCCGAAGCGGTTACAAACTAACCAGTTAGAGATCCGATTTTTAAAGTAAAAAACAAACTAGAAAAAATGGTTGTTTCTAAGAAAAGTAAAAACTTAAACCGACACAAATTGTATCATTTTTTCAAAAAAATGTAAGAAAGCATTAAATAAAGTACTATTTTCTCCTTAGATAAGTTTTATATTTCATTTTAAATAAGGAATATGTGCCAGACTTGTTTATATTACGCATTATAGCAATTATCTTATAATAGTAAATAAAACTCTTGAGAGCGGCCACCCCCTCCGAGCGGCCAAATATTCTCGGTACGGTGGGGTGGCCGCTCAGAGAGGTTTCACTTATATATATATATATAAACTATAAATTCGGTCTTTGAGTTTCGTCAAGGGAGACCCCCCTGAACCCCCCTAATTTTTTAGTTTCATTATTGCCAATTTAAAACGATATTAATGGACTATGTCATTTTATCTCTCACTCCTTTTTCTTTTCTTATATTCTTCCTTTACATTTATTTCATCGACTGGAAGTAGGAGGGTTTCCTGGTCTTTCCTTGCAAATGCAAAAGTGGGTCGATGATAACTGAAGTAACTTATATAATTTTTAGTATCTATCTTAACACACCAAAAATTTTGCTTTTCGTTATTGGATATTGTTGAGAGAGCTTTAGGCGCGTAGGGTTGCTGTATTTCGCATGGTAACTCTATTGGCGAGTCATCCGAGTGGATAAGAATCCATGCTGTTAGGCTTATGTTTAAAATTATTCTTTTTTCCACTTTCACATTCGGTAGCCCAGTGCTCGATGCGTTTATACCTTTTACAAGTTATTCTTGATGTATCCTTAATTTTATGAGTCGCCTGGCCCGAGTATTTTCCATAATTTTTATTTTTAGACGCATGTTTTCTAGGAGCAGCCACGAAAGCACCTGAGTCTTCCGCTTGTCTATCATCGTTACGCCTGGCATTTGATTCTGAGTATTTCTGGCTTCGGAAGCTCATCTCTTGATTCCATAGCACATCGGAAATTGTCGAAAGTAGAAGAGAGGCTATATAACAGCATTACTGTCAGCAAGTCGTCGTCTATTTAAATATCCATTTCTGAAAGTCTGTCCACTATGTCGAAGAATTTTCTCAAATGGTCGTGAATTCCATTAGACGAGTCGGGTATTTTATATTGAATTAAAGATTTCATCACGCAGCTTTACGAGCAGATCCTTTACACTGATAGATTTTTCCCAGTTTTTTCAAGACATCTGATGAAGTGTCACAATTTTTTATTTGTTCGAGTTCAGATGGCGATTTACATAGAATTATATCTGCTTTTGCTTTTTCGTCCATTTGGAGACCCACGTATCGAAGTCTTCTTGCGATTTTTCGTCATTTTCCAAAACTTCAGGTTTAGGCTTTGAACCTGATGCATAAATCCAGGCATCATTCTTTATTAAAAGCGCTTTCATTTGCATTTTCCATGTTTCGTAATTATCTTTATTCAGCGTTTCAATTCGCCAAGTTCCTGTCGCCATTTTGAGGATGAATGATGCAGCCTTGAAACGAACGTTAAAAATTAGCAGGTAAATAAATTAACCCATCTGGTCTCCATAACCTTTTAGAAATGTTAGCAGAGTTATGGCACAAACATAGTAAACGTGGGATTTTAACATAACATATTAATTGAACGGAAGAAACAGGCACATCACATAACAAGGTAACATCAAGAAGGGAAAAAGTATATTTGTTTGTGTTTGTGGGATTACGGCAGATTAGCTACGCGTGGGCTCTAGGCCTATGGGTGGGGTGCCCTCCGTGGAGGTCTTTCTAAGGGGTCTTAACCCGTATTTACGCTAAGTGAAAAAGGTATAGAAGAAGTAAAAAGAATGCGTGCGCAAGCACAGTTACAGTTAAATAGATAAGTGTTTATTGAGGGATACAGAATTCAGGAGGATAAGACATATATAAAAAAATAAACAATTCATTACTCAACAATTTATTCTTACTTTTATGTCGCATTTTTGGGACACATTTTTCGGACAATTTTCAATAAAGGGGGCGAGAGATAAAATGACATAGTCATTAATAAATCATAAAATATTTCTTCTATAACGATGGAAAAAATACTGTATTTAAACGGATGAAATTTGAGATCAGTTATTTTTAACTCTTGAAAACAAAAAGTAAATAGTGCAAAAATATAATTAACAAAATAGATAAAAGGGATTACTTTTTTTCCCCTTTTATAAAACCAACTCCACAGCACTAGTACCACTGGGGACCGAATCAGCTTTTAGCGGTAGAGTCTGTGTGTACGTACAAAACAAAGTTCATTGGAAGGATTGGAAATTGCAAATCTATGTGTTCACTACAAAAAAAAAAAAAAAAAAAAAAAAAAAAAACTCCACAGCCACTGGACATTAGCAGGACTTGACTGTCAAGAAACATTTGACGGTCAAAAACTGAAGCGGCCGACTTTGATTTTCAAAGGGTTTTTCCAATAAGTAAGAAGAGGCATCATTTTTAATTTAAACAAAACTACATTTTCCCCCTTAAAACGCAACTATAATGGATGTCTTCTCCTTAACGAATTCCAGACAAAAAAACCAAATGATCAGTACATTGTAGTATTTTCTCCAGACTAAAACTCAATCTTTATTTAAAATTTACCGATTTGACACAAAAATTACGAAAACTACTTACCTGTACTCATACACAAAACAAGTTAATATTTCACTGCAAGATACAGATATTCGGCTGGTAAAATTCATTTAACTTAAACAAACTTGACACACAGACATCATTTACCTATTTAGCTTAGCTCTTTGTAATCCATTCTTTGCAGCTCATTCAATAATCCCTCCAACCCTCTTGGACATCTCCCGAGTTCTTTGTCGGTATTTTCCCCCTAACCAGGTAGCGAAAGATTAACAACAGACTTGAAATATGAAACATCATGTTACATACAAAAATTTTTAAAGCTCCCTTCTCTCACAAAGTCGATATGCTTGCGGGAAAAACTGGTCCTAGTCTATTTAAGTGAACACAGATGTGGCTGATTTTTGAGTTAACGGGAGATAAAAGGGCCGCGTTCGGCATTTAAATCACTCCAATTTTTCACAGAATCTTAATGGTCATTTAGTGATGACGTGTTCTTAAGTTTAGTTTGTAGGTCCAAAAAAAAACCGATCATTTTATGTCTTGTTAAAAAGCCTCTTCTCTTGCGAGGTTTGAAATACATTACAATGAAACTGATTGCACTGCACATTTTCTATTTTCTGTAACCTCTCTTCCCGTGGCACTTTATTTAATGTTAGCAACCTGTTAAATTTACAGCATTCTGAGCTCAATGTTCGTGTTTTTCCTCGACTCGGACAGAAAATTTTAAATTTTTAAGAGTCCAGTACGTTTTTATTTATTTTTTTTTTATTTTATCTTTTATTTTTATTTATTTATTTATTTGGGGGGGTGGTATTGTAAATATGCTTAGAAAAGTAATGTGGAAAAAGATATTTAATAATTTGAGGAGCTGGAACGACTTTTAGCGTGATTTCATTAACCAAAAGCTCGGCATATGCGGGAGACAGGGATCGATACAAACAAAAATTGGGTCCGTTTTGTGGCTCTTTCACAAAATTACAATCGATTTAAATGGAACCCCGTCACAAAAATACAGTCGATTAAAAATGTGCTTCATTGGCATTTTACCCTACATTTTAATGTGTTTCATCAATTAACAAAAAGAAAAAGTGACTTTTATTAAAATTTGGTTTGAAAATTCACAAAAATAAGTGCTGAAATTCACAAAATTAAGCATTGAAATTCACAAAAATATGCAGTTTTTACAAAAATTGGACCCTGGAAAATATTCCTGGACCGACCCCTGATAAATTATGTAAGGTTTTGAGTTGAAGACGTATTCACGAAAAAAAAAAAAAAGGGAGGGGGTATATAAATTAGGTGAATGCACATATACTATGTACTAAAGAAACTAATATTCTGAGATATTATCTTAGCTAGACTTTTTTGAAATGCTAGAAAATAGAATTATATGCACACATGGGCGCCCATAAGGGGGGCAAGGTAGGGAACTTGCCCCCCCTAAAGTTCTAGGTTAATATCTCATGATGTTAACAATGGCAAAAACAGAACTAAAAAAGTTTGAAATTTGCCCCCCCCCCTCTAGAAAATTTTTTTGAAGTTTGCCCCCCCCCCCCTAGGAAAATTACTATGGGTGCCCATGTATGCACATCAGCAGATCGTTATAAACAATAGCTGTGAAGGTTCCCCTTCTGTGTCGAACATTGCTTCTCAGTATTGCTGGGAGCAACGCTGTTAGCAGGAAGTAATGAGGTGATTTGTTGCTATATTTTTCTAATGCATGAAAATCTAAAAGGGTTAAAGGTATCGAAATACTGACTTAGATAGTACTGCAACTAGAGTTTATCTCTCACGACGAACCAAATAGAACGGTCTCCTCCCATGGAACCGTATAACTTATTTTGGAACCCCTCTACCAAGTCTGGGGCACGTGCCCCTAGTTTCACCTGGCAGCAGATATAAATAATAAAATCGCAGACCGTTTCTTGTTGTCTTAAACTGCGTCGCATTTGAATACGCAATTAGTCGTCTGTCAAGTAAGTTGTGCACGATCACACGATCACGTTGTTGTCTCTCTGATACTGACCTTCGAACACCAAAATTAGGTTCACTAAAATATAAATGAGAAACTGGCCCCAATCTGTGACAGGGCGGCAACTAAAGGAGGGATAAGCGGAGACAAGCACCGGGAGACATTCTAAAAGGAATGCCAAAATCAGTTATAGTTTCTTGGGATGGGGCGCGGCTCCATGCGAGGGGGCACACGACCATGGACGCCCATAAGGGGGGGCAAGGTAGGGAACTTGCCCCCCTAAAGTTCTAGGTTAATGTCACATGATGTTAACAAATGGCAAAAACAGAACTAAATTTGTTAAAAGTTTAAAATTTGCCCCCCCCTGGAAAAAATTTTTGAAGTTTGCCCCCTTGGAAAATACTATGGGCGCCCATGTACACGACACTAATTATGGTTTGCCCCGGATGACATAAACTCTAATTGCGTCATGACCTCTTTTTGCTCACTTTTTACAGCAACAGGTCTTTTTTTCTAACGCTGAACAATTGATTTCAGACAAGTTTAAAATCGCTGCCCCTTGATTTTTGCTTTCCTGAGAAATTATCAAGCTTGGTTATTTGGTAGAATCTGCCATCGTTCCTGTTGGGTTGAAAAGCTTCTGTGACTCTATTCTTTTGTTGATTTTTGCAGGGGATTTTTTTTTCTTTTTTTTTTTTTTAGAATCTGATAGTATATTTCGGTTCTAAATGCATGATTTGTGTTCAAAATCATAACTTTGCCCCCTGACTTTTTAGACTAGGGGGGCAACTTTTACAACTGCAGGGGCAATTGCCTCCCCTTGCCCCCCCCCCCAGATTACGCCTATGCTTTTGAAATAGTGGTGGGGACGTCGACGGGGGATATAGCTAACAATTTTGGCTTTAGTTCAGCTACTCTTGCTGACTGGCGTCAGTTCGTGCAAGATGTGATATTAGATCACATCGAGCTGACGTCCGAGAAGATAGGGGGTGTAGGAAAGATCGTCGAAATTGACGAGTCTAAGTTTGGGAAGAATAAATATGGTAAGGGGCACTATGTGGAGGGGCAGTGGGTTTTTGGTGGGGTGGAGAGGGGTTCGGGAAGGCTTTTTTTTGTCGCAGTACCAGATAGGACACAGGAAACTCTGTTAGGAGCTATAAAACAGTGGATTGAACCAGGTACTGTGATTTATAGTGATTGTTGGAAGGCCTATGATTGTATTTCTAGGGAGGGTTTTGAGCATCTACGGGTTAATCATTCTATCCATTTTAAAGATCCTGTAACTGATTGTCACACGAATACAATTGAAAGCACGTGGAGGCATGTAAAAAGTACCTTGCCGACTCATAACCGGCAGACTGATTTCTCCTATTATTTGGCTAATTTTATGTTTCGGCACGCGTGTAGGGAGAAACAGAAGCATCCTTTTAATGTTTTTATTGAAATTATTACGGACCGCGATTGGGAAAATTTTAATTATGTGCTAAAATCATAGTACATATTTGTAGCTGAGGGGGTGGTTTGAAATGTTTCATTTAATGCCGACACATGCTTTCGGCTGTGTTCTTGTTTTTGTAACGAATATATTTTAGCTGACAAAAGACGTTCTTATGCAAGAGCTTCAAGGAAGAGCAAGAGCTAATTCCCTTTATTTTTAGCAATATTCGAGAAATTTTATTACTGTGATATTTTAATCTAGAGCTGACAATTTACTGTGATATTTTATTATAGAGCTGAGAAATTTTACTGTGATATTTTATTCTAGAGCTTTGGAGAGCAGCCGTTTACTGTTACTAGTGCTTTGTTTAATCTAGAAATTTTTACTTTTTAACTAATGTTTTCTGTTGCATGTTATGTTTTATCGTTTTTTAGTCTAGATGTTTTATTGTATTATTTTATTGTTTTTATGTACATAAATTTATGGTTTTAAAGGTTGGGGGGGCTGCCCCCCCCCATACAAACATTTTTGTGTTAATTACTGTGGACGTCTCTAACTATTTTGTAGTTGGTGACGTAAACATTCTTAATGCATTTTTATGGAGTGTCAAGTGAAGCAGGGTCCTCGTCCCGCACTCCGGTAAACTGCGTTGCCGTAGCGCAGGCAGATGGCTTCACCCTTTCATTTTATGTGCTGTTGTTTGATCAATTTTGACTAAAAAAAACACTTTTTAAATACGATGTTTTGCGCTTCCGCGCTGTTTTTTCGGTTAGTAAATTTTAAAAAATGCATTTTTGCTAAATTTTTAACTTTAAAAAAATTGCATTTCAATGATTTAATTAAAAGTTTTATTTCTTTAGAAAGCTGATTTTTAGCGCTTTTGCGCCATTGTTTACTTTCGGCAAAGCCGGGTTTGCATCGTTTCGTCAGGAGTTTCGTCAGGAGTTTCGTAGGAGTTTCGTCAGGATCTCCGATCGGCAAACCCGGGTCTACCATTGGCGACAAAATTTTGTCGCCAAATCAAAAAATCGCCAAAAAGGGACCATACTAAAGCTGTTCCAAACGAACACTATGATAAATAATAACAAGCAGTACATTTTATTGTTTATAAAAGAAAAAACAATCAATATATCGTAATAGGAATTTAAATAAACACTTCTTTAATATAAATATTAATGGAATTTGATGTTTTCTAGGGCATACAGAATATCCGATGAATTATAATTAAAAAACAAAACTTTATTCTTGCATAAATCTCACAACTAAAGAAAATTTCGCATGCACAATGATATTTGTAAATAATCCGAATAACCTGCCGAATCCTAAAACAAATGTTGTGTTCATTCCCGTACATAATGTTGCCTTTCCGAACGCAGTACCAACGGAAAAAGTCTCTTGAAATATCATTAAAATATTATATGTTAAGCTTTTTAAAATATTAAACGCCATCTGGGACACAAAAGTCGAAGGTCTGATTAACAAATTCCATCCATTACAATCATCCAAAAAATTAAATTTAATACTTTTTTGAATGTTGAAAATCGGGTTTTTCCCATTGAAATACATTACGAGAACCCCAAGCTGTCACGCAAGACGGCGACCAATCGCAGAGAGGAGGGCCCCGTCGAAATGCTCTATTGACGTGTCCTCTTCCTTCCCTTCTCGGATGGTCCGGGGCCATCGCTAAGCAACGGGCCTGCTTATGAGTTGCCATCCCTAAAAATGAGTTTATCATTGAGGCCTGTTTTCACCAGTCACAGTATTCTATTTTATTATTCTAAGTATTATAAATGTTATATTATTTTATTATTTTAAAACAATTTTTTTATACTTTGGCGTACTCAAGAACTTTAGATGTAGGTAATCGTTTTGTGAATCTTGCGCCATTTTCTTTCATGAAAATTTATCCTAAAATTCGAACATTTTGCTCTGAATGTAAAGGTAAGTGAACGCTTATAATGTATTTAGAAATTCTAAAAATATGTATGTAAATCATGTTTAGTGAATAATTACTCATGTGTTATTTATAAATAAATTATTTTAATCAGAAATCGTATTACTTGAGTAGTTTTTATTTTTGTAAATAAGCATGACGTTGTGATACTATTTAGACAATTTAATTTTGCCAGTTGAAAATGTTATTTATCAGTTATATATGCCTTGATTATGCGATTAAGACTTACATCTGGTGCAGTGCAGAAATACAGTAATTTATAAATTATTGATTTTTGCCCGTTTATACAGAAACACTTCAAATGTAGTTAATATTTTGTACAAGCGTTCTTTATGCTTGCTCAATTCCTAAGTTCGATTGAGAAAGCGACAAAAGAATGATATACTACATGAAATGTCTTTATTAAAGAATAATTAATTCAGGGATCGCACTATAGAGCGTATTTTATCAATTTTCTCCAATATACAGGTTATCCCGAAACACTGAAATGCGCTTTAATACATCATTTGTTAAAGATTAATGTTAAATTGTTTAAAATAACGTAGGAAATACGACTATGTTCATGAAATATTCATTATAAAAATGTCTTTCCCATTTGTGTATTTAGTTATTTTAAAGTATGTTAAATATCCGCTTGTGAAACTAAAATATGAGAGTGAATCATGAGAGTAAGCGCTACTTTGTTTTTCCTTCAAATTATATGCATCTATTTTTCTTAATGTCAACATGTATCATAGCAAACAAATTAATCATGAGTTCGTACTTGAATTAGTAACACAATTACTACTTAAAACTACATTAAATAACGTTTGAAAGCACTGGGAAGCTTGAGGAATGCCTGATGTATACGTGAAGACTCGAGCATCCGTAGGCCTCTTTGGATGGCTCATCAAAATACACGCGCAGGCCCGTTACTAATTGCGAAGGCCCCGGATGGTCCCTCTCTCGCTTCCCTCCTCACAGACGGAGGTGATGGCGGTCGAAATCCGTTTCTCATCTATGGGAAAACTTCTGGTTGTAGGGCCTTGTTTCTCTCTGTTCTCCGCCTTTTATCATTGTAGGGGATTTTAATGTCCACTATACTGTCTGGGAGGCTCCGAAACACTCTGTCCCGTGGAATGTCGTTATGGACTGGATTTTAGAAAATCAAATCTGCATACTGAATACTGACATCCACACCCATGTAAGTTGTCGGGGGGTCCTCTCTCCTTGATCAGACACTTGTATCCGCAGATATTTTTTCTATCCCAGGTTAAAAGTTCACCCTGATCCTTTCGATAGTGATCACCTGCCTATGATTTTAACTATTCCCGTAAGCAGTGGTCCCCCTATTTGTAAACGTCGGGTCCGGTATAACTACTCTGCCCTTCAGCAGGATCTTAATGGTACCCTGGAGGATAATCCGCCTGCGAAATATGAACAGTTCGAAAGTCAGTACTCCAATGTGGTGCAAGGAAATTCACACAGTATTAATTTGAGGAGCAGGAAAGGGGCACCCTGGTGGAATAACCGGTGCAGCTATCTTCTTGGCCAAAAGAAAAAATATCTTCGGTAGGCACGCACCTGGATGCGCAAAGAGTTTTGGATACTGTATTAAAAGTTCGCTGCTCTTCTGAAGAGAGAAATTCGAGCTGCGGCCAGGGACCACTGGGGGCTCTTTGCAAGTCTGCCTCTGGGTCTGGCGCCCTGTACAAGCTCATTCGGGCCCTTAGGACCTCTCACGGACACCCGGGATGTCAAATAGATTTATCTCTCCCCGGATCCCATGCTCCCCACGTCAGAAAACATAGAGAATAGGTTTGCTGGACATTTTGAAAGAAGTTCCCCTCTGATTCATATTCCTTTGGACTTCTCCCATAACGTTAGCGATGGTCTGGAAACCCCCTTCTCTGAGATGGAATTGGATACCGCCATCCGCCTGACGAAGGACCGAACCCTGGGGAAAGATAGGATTTCAAGTCGGATACTTCGCCTCCTGAACGCTGCCGGCCGCCGTAAATTTCTTGACGTGTTAAACTACCTCTGGATGCAGGGAACAATTCCTAGGTCTTGGAAGGAAGCAGTCATCATTCCTTTTTTTCAAACCGGGGAAACCTGCCTATCAAATAACTTCCTACCGACCAATCTCCCTGACCTCCATTCCCGCAAAAGCCTGTGAACGCATAATTTATAAACGACTTGTGAACTGTGTTCTGGACAAAAACCTGTTTCACGTTAATCATTTTGGATTCCCCCTTTTAGGGATTGTCATAGTGCCGTGGTAAAAATATACAGTGACCTGGCTCACGCGCGCCATCTGAAAAGGCATGTGCTCTTTATCTCCCTGGACATTGAGGCCGCTTACGACTCTGTCTGGCACGATGGCCTTTTGCTTAAGCTTCTCCAGGCGGGAGTTAAAGGACGGGTCGTCCACTGGACTTTCTCTTTTCTGACGAGCCTCACTTTTCAACCCAGATAGCACAAAATTGTCCAGAACACGCCCAGAAGATGTCATATAGACAAGCTGACATGTCCATTAAACATCCAGGATTCGTCCATTTTACGTCAATATGGCTTACGTCAATATGGCAAAAACCATTTAATATTTTTTAGCTAATTTTATGTAATGATTAATTTAAATTTATTGTTACATCTTAATAACGAATTTTGTAAAAATATTCGTATCTAATTTTTTTAAACCAACCTTTAAGTACTTGCCCCGCTTCAGATTCGAACCCTTAATCATGGACTTTACAGTAGAGAATGCTAGCCACTATACGCAGCGGCACTTGTTCTGATGCGTCAAAATGTTGAAGTAAAGATTTTTCAGTTTCGGACTAGGAACATAGAAAAAAATATGCAGCTATTCGTTTTTGGATGTTGAGGTTGCTAGAGAATTTTCTTTTTCTTTCTTTCTTTTTTTTTTTTTTTTTTTTTTTTTTTTTTTTGTATGAGGATATGAGTTTCTTTTTACATAATACCGATTTTATAGGAAATAATACATAAAAAGTATTTTAAATTTCAAAAGTTCCCCGACAAAAAAACAAAAAAAAACCCCTAGAATTTAAAATGTTTTAAAACTTTTTTGGGGTAAAATGTAATATCAATAAAAACATAAAGTACAATAAATTCATGCGTCGTAAGTACAGTATTGGGTAAAATGAAAATCAATTACAAAAAAGTAATTTTTCCACAACTTGTCCATTTGTGGACTTATACACACGTCCATTTTATGTCGTATCACTGACATAGTCAAAGGCGCCGGCAGGATCATTTCCAGGGGGGTGCACCCAAGATATATATATACTAGCTGCGTACCCGTTCTCCGCACGGTAAGGAACGAAAATTTTTCTTATATGTATAATTCGAATTGATTCCAGTGATTTGGAATCTTAAAATAAGCAATATGATTTGGCTCTTGGCGTAAAGTTGCCAATTAGTTATTCGTAAAGTTAGTATAAGTACTGACCCCTGAGACCCTTGTTAATATTATGACACAAAAACTATGTCGGTGTCATTCGCAATCAGAAAAAGAAAAGCGTGACGGTTTGCAGCGAAAATTCCTAACTTTCAAAATGTCTCATTTCTACATCATGCTCTTTCTTAGATTTAAGTTATACCACCTTAGATACTACATGATGTGGAGAACCGTTTTATTTTATAGTTAAATAGTTGTGTACCCGCTCTTCACAAGGCAAGAAGAGAACATTTCCCCAAAATGTGATCATAACTATTTGTGACAAAACAGAAACTCCAAGAAGGAAAAAGTTCAGTTACAGTCTTTTCTGATGAAACTACCACGGGATATATTAACGCGACGTAGAATTTCTTAATGTTTAGTTAGCTGTGATGTAAGACGGTTGCTGAAAAATCAATAGAACACTTACTTTCACGAAATATTTATTAATGCCTTATATTGTGCTTTGATCAATATTGCCCTAGCATATCTACTAACTTTTTTTTTACTGTCTTTTACTGATACCAATACAATATATTTTCGTTTTTCAATCGTTAATGCTTAATTTAAAGAAACGGCTTAGATATTTGCCACGAATGTAGTCTTTTATTCTTGGTGACTTTTACAATTTACGCATTAGTATAAACGATAATCATTTCACTTTATGGTTGCCACTAAAACAGCTCTCCATACATTTGTATGCACAATTCTTGTCAGATTGGCGTATTTAGCACCAAGGCCCTATTATCTCACGGGCAAATCGGGACTTTGCCCAGTGCCTCCGGCTCGAAATGGCCCCCAATTTCAAATGTTGTTCTGAAATATTTTTTTATAACAAAATTTCATGAAAAATAAAACAAATTTCATAGATGGAGGCCCCCAAATTCATCAATGCCCGGTGTCCCTGTTTGTCATAATCAGGCTCTGTTTAGCACCGCAAAATATTTCTTGCGATTCGAAAACGTGTACCGTTTAAAATCTCAATTGTAAATGATGCTGGATAATTCACAGGAAAAAACAGCATTCAATTCTTTTTTTGGCAACGTAAAATAAAATATGGAATTATATCATGCGTGGCGTATGTTTTGTTTGCGATTCCGTTATTCTGATTGAGTTCGAAAGGGGTTTTAAACTCGTGACATCAAAGTGGCGCACATTTCACATGTGAAAACTCAGTTATTTTAAAGTAATTTTATTTATTTTTTTCAACTGGTAATTTTAATCATTGTTACTGTCTCCAAGACAACCAAACCGCAAGATATCATACCGAAATTTTTAAGCAGCTACTATTGAAATGAAAACCCTTCTTTACTTAAAAATTCGTAAAAAAATCTCCTAATTTATATTTTTCCTCCGTTCTTTTTTTAAAAGCGTGTGAATTGTATGCTCCGTCTTTTGCCGAAATATAAATAAGCTATGACAGATAGAATTCAAGATGCAACAGTTTTAAAAATATTTTACGAAAGTCAGCGTCAAATTTAATTTTATTTGAAAAATTCCCAAAAATCTGCAAATAAAGTTACACAGTCCGAACAAACAGTTTTTAAAAGAAAATTTACTCCTCTATACGATGATGTAAATATCGTTTTCTTCCGAGTGCAATGACCGGCGTTATTACGTATTAAGCAAGAAAAATCGCTAAAAATCTGACAAAACATAAAATAAAACATTTTCTAATTCTAATTTCGAAAAAATTGCTCCGAGGCGTCTTAAAATCTGTCCTAGTGAAGCCGTATGCAAAATTCGGTAGGTCTGTGAGAAACCGTCTCGGCGCAATGCGATCCAGAGACAAGCGCAAGAAGATCGGTGGTCACAAACCTACATGCTACATACAATGTTTACTCTCGGATTTTATTATATAAGATATAAATATATATATACATATATACATTACAGGGTGTTCCCGAATTCATAGGCCAAACTTTAAGAATAAATTGCATATAAAGAAGCATTTTTTGTATAGCAAATTAGCAGTGTAGGGTTAGAAATGGAAAGTGTAGATGGAAATATAGCAAATGCGAAACAATGAAAAAGCTCTCCTGTAAATGATCAAATGTGTTGGTAGATTCTAGCAAGTGACTGGCGTACCCTTTCGAAGATGCCAGGTGTTCCACGAACGATTGCAGTGGTTACTAAAGTTTTGCAGTGAGGCCCTCATCTGTGTCAGCCGGAGTCTCGTAAACGAGTGCCTTGAGGCAGTGGCGCACACAAGGGAGGGGTCCAAGGGGTCCGGACCCCTCCCAAAAGAGTTGTCGATTTTCCTTCCTTAAATCGTCTTGTAATGTTTGACTTTTAAATCCTAACTAATATTATAAATGCGAAAGTGAGTTGGTTTGTTTGTTTGTTTGTTTATGACGCTAAAACGCCTAAACCGCTGAATCGATTAGGATGCATTTTGGTTTAGATATAGATGGGACCCTGGAGGTGGTTATAGGCTAATTAGAATTTTAGATTTTTAATTACTTTTTTAATTATTAATTAAAAACCGTTTTTAAGTTGCCATGCTTGGCGAGTTTCGCCCGTATCAATCAAATGATTCATGTTTCGAGCTAACAAGAATGCTATTGCTTCAATAAAGAAGCGCGTGCGTACATCTGAAAAACATTAAATTCCACGGAAATTATGCCAGTTTTATACCAAATCTATCTATCAATAATAATAAAAATGAATGTTCTTCAGACAAATCTACAGAAAGCAGAGCTTTAAAAATTTGAGCATAGAAGCCCATGACTGTGCACCTGAGGCTCAGAATGTTGAAATTTTAAATACTTTTCTAATTATTAATTAAAAACCGTTTTATCGCCCGCACAAAATGATTTATGCTTTTGAAATAAAGCTGAAATTCTATTTTCAGATAAACATGCATTTGAAAAACATGAAATGGCATGGAAATTATGTTGATTTTACGCCAAATTAAAAAGCATTAGAAAGAAAAGTCCAAATGTGTTTCTTAATGTGACATATCTGAATGTATACTTCTAACCAAGAACTTAATCGTAATCGATTCGTTCATTTCATCATGTATTATTTTATGTAACCCATGAGTGGCAACAGTTGGTGAAGCTGGCAGATCTCCATAAAGATGTGACCGAGTTAGGTTGCTGTTGTTTGTTAACTTATTATGTAATTAATTTGTATGTAACTAATAAACCATATGGAATTTCAAAAGTAGTGTTGTTTTAAATCAACAGGAACAAAACATGGTGTCAGAAGTAGTAAAAATCGCGCCGATGCAAAATGATTGCGTAGTGAACTAGTTGTGTTCAAAAACGTGGAACTCTTGTGTTCATACAGTGCAACGAAAAATGGAGATTTTCAAGCCGCCGGGCGAAATGAACTTTACAATTGGTAACGTAGCGGATAATTGGAATAGGTGGTATCAAAAATTTATGAATTTTTTAATTGCTTCTGAAAAGAACGACAAAGGAGATGCAACGAAAATTGCCATTCTCTTAAATTTTCTTGGCGATGAAGGTGTGTCGATCTTCAACACTTTCAAATTTGAGAGAGAAGGTGACAGCACAAAATTTGATTCAGTAATCCAGAAATTTAAAGAGCATTGTGTGCCGCGAAAAAACATCGTATTTGAGCGGTACAAGTTTTTCTCCTGCACACAGGCAGAAGGTCAAGCTGTGGATGCCTACATAACTCAGCTAAAAACTCTAGCATCATCTTGTGAGTTTGGACTGCAAGAGGAATCCCTCATACGTGACAGAATAGTTCTCGGCATACACGATAAATCCTTACAAGAGCGACTGTTACGGGAACCGCAACTTTCACTTCAAAAAGCAGCGGAGTTTGTTCGAGCGTCAGAGATTAGCAAGGAGCAAATCAAAACCATCGCAGATCCACCAGTTAAATCTGACGTAGATGCAGTGAAACTTAAAAGAAACAATCGCCAAAGCAGTGCTACAGCATCACAACCATCTAAAAGTGGTGTGTTTATTAATTGTGCGAGATGCGGAAGGTCTCATAAGAGAAAAGAATGCCCTGCTTACAATAAATTATGTAACTTATGCAAAGGAAAAAATCACTTTGCTGCAATGTGCAGTAATATCAAGAAACCTGTAAAAAGTGGTAAAAGTCGTCAAGTTAATGAGATTCACCATCAAAATTTTCCTGAAATGTCGAGCTTGTATATTGATTCAGTTACAAGAGGTAAGGACCATTCTGATGAGACTGTATGGTGTAAAAACATTACTATTAATGATAGACTCATTAACTTTAAATTAGACACTGGTGCAGAAGCTAATATACTTCCTTTATCTGTATTTAATAATTTAAAATTGCCTGATCGTGTAAAATTACGTGAAACTAAAACAGTGTTGATATCATATGGTAATTACAAACTTAAGCCAGAAGGCGAGGTAAGTCTTGTATGCACAACAAATGGATGCAAAAATGTCGAATTGGATTTTATTGTTGTTAATGTTGACTCTAAACCCATTTTAGGATTAAATGCTTGTAAATTATTACGTTTAATCAAAAGAATTGATAATATTGAAATTTCAGGTAAGAGTGAGATTTTAACTAAATATAGTGATGTTTTCGAAGGTTTTGGCAAGTTCCCTGGTGACCCTTATCATATAGAATTGAAAGAAAATGTTACCCCTGTTATTGACCCTCCTAGACGAGTACCATTAGCTATAATTCATGATCTAAGAAATGCATTAGCAGATTTAAAATCCAGAGGCATAATATCGGAAGTAAACAAACCTACTGATTGGGTTAATAGCCTAATTGTTGTAGAAAAGCCTAACGGAAAATTACGTATCTGCTTAGATCCTAGAAACTTGAACAAGGCTATTAAAAGGGAGCATCATGTAATCCCATCAAGTGATGAAATTATTAGTCGGTTAAAAGGAAATGAGTATTTTACTGTTTTGGACTTAAAAGAGGGTTTTTGGCAGATTCCTTTGGATGAAGCCAGTTCAGAATTGTGTACTTTTAACTCACCATTTGGGAGATTTAAATTTAATGTGATGCCTTTTGGAGTTTCATCTGCTCCTGAGGTATTTCAAAAGCGAAGTCAAAAATTATTTAGTGATATTCAGGGAGTAGAAATTTACTTTGATGATTTCATTGTGTCGGGAAAAACTAAAGCTGAGCATGATAGGAGGTTGATTGAGGTTTTAGAAAGAGCTAAAGCTAATAATGTTAAGTTTAACCCTGATAAGCTTCAGTTTCGGGTACAGGAAGTAAAATACATGGGCTTACTAATTTCTGCAGAGGGTGTTAAAGCAGATAAATCTCATGTTAGGGCAATAATTGAACTTGAACAGCCTCAGAATAAAAAAGACATAAGGAGACTCTTGGGCATGGTTAATTTTTTGTCAAAGTTTATTCCAAATGTTTCTCAAGTTACAGCCCCCTTGAGAGAATTACTGAAAAATAATGTTGAATTTTACTGGTCATGGGAACAAAAACAAGCATTTAATAAAATTAAGCAATTGATCAGTTCAGCCCCTGTACTAAAAGTCTTTGATAGCTCAAAAATGATAACTATACAATGTGATAGTTCTAAGGATGGACTAGGTGTCTGCCTGTTGCAAGAAGGTCACCCTGTATCTTTTGCATCCAGGAGCCTCACAGAAAGTGAAAAGAACTATGCACAAATTGAAAAAGAACTGTTGGCTATAGTATTTGCCTTTGAAAAGTACCATAATTTTGTGTATGGCCATGAAGTACTTGTTCAAAGTGATCACAAACCTTTAACTTCAATTGTTAAAAAACCGATTAGTAAAATTTCTACTCGCCTTCAGAAAATGCTTTTAAAACTATTGAAGTATAACTTTTCGATCAATTATTTGCCAGGCAAAGATATGTATATAGCTGATACATTGTCTCGAGCGTATATTAAAGATCCAGTATCAGATGACCCAGAAATGGTACAAACAGTACATTCAGTAACAAAGTATCTTCCAATGAGTGTTAACAGAGTAGAACAGTTTAGAAAAGCACTTGAGAAGGATGAGGAACTCAAGGAAATAGTAAAATATTGTAAGGAGGGGTGGCCTGACAAAAAGAAAATTCCTGATAACATAAGGAAATATTACAAACTACAAAATGATATGTTTCTTATTGAGGGATTGTTATTTTTGAATGATAAAGTTATTGTTCCAAAGGCACTAAGGCCTGAAATGTTGTCCTTGATTCATGAATCTCATTTAGGCATTGAACGATGCAAAAATAGGGCTCGTGAGATTATGTTTTGGCCTGGTCTTTCACGAGACATTGAAAATACTATACAGAATTGTGAGATATGTATGAAATTTCGAAAATCACTCCCCAATGAACCATTGCTTCCCCACAGTATTCCTGATAGACCATTTCAGAAAATAGGAGCTGATTTAATGTATTATAAAGGTGTAAATTACCTAATTATTGTTGATTATTATTCGAAATGGATAGAGGTGGGAAAAGTTCAAAGTAAAGCAATGGGTGATATCATTGTAGTACTGGAGGATGTTATTGCTAGGTTTGGAGTACCAGAAACAATTGTATGTGATAATAATCCATTTAATAGCTGGGAGTTCAAGAAGTTCGCTAAACATTGGGACATAGAACTATCTTTCATTAGCCCATATCATTCTCAAAGTAATGGAATGGCAGAAAAAGCAGTGGGTATTTTTAAGAACTTATTCAAAAAAGCAGCCGAGGATAATAAGAAACCTATAACAGCTCTGCTGGAGTACAGAAATAGCCCCATTACAGGCATTGGGTTATCACCTGCTCAATTGTTATTTAATCGCAGATTGAGAACTAGATTGCCCATTTGTAAAAAATTGCTAGATGCTAAAATTGAGAGAAACATTGTCCCCAAACTTAAACAGAGGCAAAATAAACAGAAACATTATTTTGATAGGAATACAAAAAAGCTTAAACCATTAAAACCTGGTGATAGAGTGTTAGTCCAAAATATCAAAAACAAGACATGGGAACCTGCCATCATCTTATCGAAAGCTAACACCCCAAGATCATATAAAATTAAAACAGAACTAGGCAATGTTTATTACAGAAATAGAAAATACTTGATTCTTTCAAAAGTAAACAAACCTGTGAAAAACATTGTAAATTTTGAATATGATGATAACTTTAATGTTAAAGGTTCAAGTGACTGTCCATCTGATAATGAACCTAACAAAGATAATGGTCAGTCTTTAACTGGTACTGATTCAGGTAATGAACAGTCTTATAAAACTAGATTTGGTCGCATAAGTAAGCGTCCTGCTTATTTAACAGAATATACTGAATAAAAGGGAGGATGTGACATATCTGAATGTATACTTCTAACCAAGAACTTAATCGTAATCGATTCGTTCATTTCATCATGTATTATTTTATGTAACCCATGAGTGGCAACAGTTGGTGAAGCTGGCAGATCTCCATAAAGATGTGACCGAGTTAGGTTGCTGTTGTTTGTTAACTTATTATGTAATTAATTTGTATGTAACTAATAAACCATATGGAATTTCAAAAGTAGTGTTGTTTTAAATCAACAGGAACAAAACACTTAAACTTCATAAATTTCCAAATCCTACAAATAATATAAAAACTCGGCTGTTCGAGCCTCGTCAGGGGGAGATCCCCCTGAACCCCCCTAATTTTTTAGTTTTATGATTGCCATATTAAAACTATATTAATTGACTTGTCATTTTATCGCTCATCTTTCGCGTATTTCGCCTGGTAACCCTATGTTGAAATTTTTATGAGTGTAACCAATTTATAGAAAAATACATGTGGTGCATATTCTACAGCTTACGAAATATTGTAACAATAGATTAAAGCTGTTGTGAACTAATAATATTTAACTAATATATGTGAACTGAACTGTTGTGAACTAATATATGTAAAAAATACATGTGGAGCATATTCTACAGCTTACGAAATAGTGTAACAATATCGAGACTAAAGATTGCTTTAATCTCGATATTAAAGCTGTTGTGGGCTGAAATGTGCTTTACGCTACCGCTTGGCGACTGGTTTTTTGGAGTGGGCGATAAAGGCGCTAAATATGGTAAATTCGATATTTTAAAGCTGTGGAAATATCCTAAAGATGTTAGATTTTCGCGCATGCGTTGTTGTTATTTTGTAATCTAGCTACTGCGTGACATATGTAGCTAAAAGTAACCAATGTTCATGTTCTATTTGACGTCATTAAGCTGTTAATTTGCGTTTTTGCGCATGCGTTGTTGTTATTTTGGAATCTAGCTACTGGAACTAGATTTGAACAAGAAAATATATGTTAGAGAGGTTTTTAAAAATATTTTTAGAGAAAATTTGCTTTCATATTTTTTAAAAGTACTTTTAAAACTGATTTACTTTTGGAAACATTACAAACTGTTTTTTAAGAATTAATTTGTTTTCGTCTGCTGATTTATTTGTGGCAATTATCGTCTGCAAATCCAAATTTTGCATGTGGAACAAGTTTGTTATTCTGCATTTGATATTGTTTTTTTTTTACGAGAGTGGTCATTGCTTTGTGAAGTTCTCTTGTGGATTTGATATTCGTTTTTTGGACGAGAGTAAGTGAAATAATTTTTTCTTTAGTTTTATTCTTAGTATTTGATTTAAATTGTTGTATTACTTTTGAAAATATTTGATTTGCATATAGCTTAGCATTTAGCAAAGGGTAATTCACTGTTGTTTTTTTAGTTAAAAACGGTCCACTGGTTGCGTAGTTTACATAGCTGTACAACTAGGTTGCTGAATCCACTGAGGTTTTTTTAAGTTAAAAGCGGTCCACTGGGTGCGTAGTTTACATAGCTGTGCAACTAGGTTGCTGAATCCACTGAGGTTTTTTTAGTTAAAAACGGTCCACTGGTTGCGTAGTTTACATAGCTGTACAACTAGGTTGTACAACTCTCGCAAAGGACCACCTTAGCGTATTTTCGAGAGGCCCTCTATTTATTTCTAGTACTTTGTTAGTTTTTACTTTAAATAGTTTCATATTCTTAAACACATATGGGCTACCCCCGAGCCGGATGTGGCCTGCAACGGCTTTTGATCCGGACCGGGAAACATATCATAACCCTGAATTGAAACACATAAAAAACATTCAAAATCCATTTAAATCTCAATTATACGGCCCGTCACCTCGCTAGCATCTCAAAATTTGGTCCGCAACTTTTCAAAGGTTGCCCACACCTGTTCTAAAATATTTGTTTCCCGCAATTGCGATTTTGATTACGTTTTTGAATCTGCGATGCATCTTGGGAAAATAATCCTAAAAGTAAACTTTCTTCCATGGCTCAATCCCACAGGCTTTTGCGTCACACGTGCTTTGCCGAAGGAGAAAAACCAAAGTAACGGAAGCTATAGATTATGACCCGAACCGAAGAGAGCACAACGTCTATCGAATTCCATGGTTGCAATCCTAGAATCGTTTCACAGAAAACCGCCAACTGGCCAGTTTGTTGACAATCGCCAAGCGGTGGGCTAAAGCGCATTTTCACCCTGTTGTGAATTAATAGTATTTAAATACATGTAAAATTATGTCGCTTTTTTATGTCACATTTTTCAATAAGGGTATTGAGAGATAAAATGAGTCATTAAAAAATGTGTACGTTTGTGTGTTTAGATGTTTTTGATTGAATCACACACAAATTGCTGAACGGATTTGGAGAAATTCGTAATGAAGATAGCTTATGCCCTGGATTAACATACAGGCAACCTTTCAAGCATATAGCATAAATAATTCTTTTACAAAAACATTCATAATAATTCTAATGTATTGCGCTCTATGGAAATTTTATAGCTACTAAACCGATTCTAAAACTTAGTTACACTATTCCTGAGTATTATTGTTTGTTTGTGGATTAAGACCGATTGACTACACTAGGTCCTAGGCCTATATGGGGAATTCCTCTGTGGGGAGCTTTCTAAGGGATCCTAGCCCGTATTTACGCGAGGTTTTGGAGAAAAACTGCGAGCGGCTAGGTCGACAGGCTCGACCAGGGGTTGAATCTGGCACCTCCAGCCTTCCAGTTTTGAGAGTAGAACTTCTTAGGCACTGGTGGGACCCTGAGTGTTATAGGCTACCTTTTATGCATATATCACAAATAGTTCTTTTACAGGGATACTCATAAGAATTACATTACACTCTATGTGTATCTCTGTAAGTACTGAACCGATTCCAAAACTTTTTTCACTGTTAGTAAGCTACACTATTCTTGAGTATTATAGGCTAAAATTCATGCATGTAGTGCAAATAGTTCCTTTACAGGAACACTCAAAATAATTCTAAAACTTTTTCGCTATTAGAAAGCTGCACTATTCCTGATTAACGTAGGCTAAAATTCATGCTATAGCATAAATATTTCTTTCACAAGAACAACAAAAACAGTTAGCAAATACTGTCGTAACTGTATTCGCCAAATGCCTGAAAAAAAATCTGAATTTACTAACTCTGCATACTCTGCTATTTTAAATGAAGTATACTACCATGCATTATACTTCATATAAAATAAGTAAAAAGCAAATAATATTTAAATGCAGTTTCTTTTGTCGCAAACATATGTGTTATTCACACATGCTTCATTTCTTTTGGGACCTCACTCTAAAGCCGACGCGGACGAAGTCGCGGGTAGCAGCTAGTAAGTTATAAAACATCATAACTTATTTTCAGCAGTTAAGATAGATAAATAAAAACACTGTAAAAGGGGGTTAGAGTAAAAATATGAAAAATCCGCATTTTTTCAAGTGGTTGTCACAGCTTTATGGGTTGGACCCCCTCCAAGAGAAAATCCTGTCTGCGCCACTGCCTTGAGGTGTCCCCAAAAGCAAAATTCGATACTTGATTAATCTAATGAACTTGCTGGCCAAGCGACTAGTTCAACTTGCCCAATCTATTAGTGGTCAAAGATGACAATTGGGTAATAGCGCACATTATTTGAGAAATAGGCTGGAGCCCTATCGTGCTGAAACTATCTACCTTTTTTCATTTCCGACGAAACGTTGCAATACAGAAAATGCATCTTTGTATGTATTTTCACTACCTCCAGGGACACCCTGTATACATACATATAAAAAAATTAGACTTTTTGGCGTTTGAAGGAAGAAGAATCTTCACTGGAAAATGCAGCATCAATATGTGAAATAAACATCGTCATAGTTATTTTGTCACTACCTCCTTGAGTGCCGCCGGTACAAGAGTCTTCGTACCTGGCTTTACTATCAACTGGGACTATCCTTTGAAAGTGGCTTACTATCAACATCTCCTTTGGAAGTGACTTGTATCGGCACGATGATCGCCTCCGCGCACACAATACCCGGCAATTGAAGGCCGATCGAAGGGGTACCTTTTGGCCGAGCCGGATTGCGCCTCATTCCACCACGCGAATTCCGTGAGTTCGAACCCCGCTGAGCGCCACACGCTCTCCCCTTCATTGGTGACCCGGACAACGAACACGCATTCTCCTTCTAGCCTAGAGCGACAGATGGCGCCAGCACCGCCCTCTTCCATCTCTCGCCCGGCTCTTTCAAAGTCCGTAACGAGCGGCAGCGACTTCACCAAAGTTCGCAACGAGCGGAAGCAACCTCACAAAGTCCGCAACGAGCGGGAGCGACCTCGCATAAGTCCACAACGAGTGGCAGCGTTCCATAACGCTTGGAACATCATTCGTCAGCCTCCGACTGACTCTCTAGGGGGGGGGGGAGTAGTGTGGCGGCATGAAGATCGCCTCCACGCACACAACACCCGGCAATTGAAGGCCGGTCGAAGGGGTACCTTTTGGCCGAGCCGGATATCGCCTCATTCCACCACGCGAATTCCGTGAGTTCGAACCCAGCTCAGCACCACACGCTCTCCCCTTCAGACTTTTGAGAGTATGTGTGATCTTGTTGTGGACGGTCGTCATCGTGCGCAATGTCTCAGCACTTATCTCATGGCATCCGGTTGCTTCTAGGCTTTTAGTATGCCTCCTGCTTGGTCCGACTAACCAGTGTATGTTTCGGGGGTGTAAAGCCGTTGTTGAACGCAGCTAAACCTCCAGAAAAACTTTCTCAACTCCAACAACAGCAACACTACGCATATTAGAAACAAACACATCTCCTAGGCGATGCAATTGAATCAACTGAAGTTGTTCGTAAAGGCAAAAGAAACTGATAGCGCTGAACTGCACTAAACATACGCATTCCCGTTTTCTTCCGAAAACTCGAGCAACGAGTTTGTCGCAGGAAGGTTCAGCAAGCCATGGCTCACTGGGATAAGTACAGGCTGTCCGAAAACCAGTTTCTCTTATGGGATTTTGCGTACTGGCAAAGTTTTACGTTTTCGCCAATTTGGCGCTGTTACCCGACCGTATCACTGTTTGCCAACTACTGCCTGATAAAAAGATCTTGGCAAACTGGCAATACCGAAGTATTTTGTAAAACTGTCTAAATGTCTCAAAGAGCATTAGCAGATAAACATATTTCAGTAGCACAAGAACGTAAACGCCAATTTTTTTTTTTTTTTTTCTCAGCTTGAGAATATTGTTAGCCATTTGTGGATACTTTTAACTTTGATTTGAACCACATTTTCTCAGGCAGACTTGGCAATAGTGTTACAGTCGGGTAACACCGCCAAATCGGGGAAAAAGCAAAACTTTGTTCGTACGCAAAAAACGGAGTAAGCCATGAGCAAGCGAGCCGTTGTAAAAGATTCTTTTGAGAACGGCTCATGAGTTATTGTACTAAATTGTTTAACCGTTGTCTTTGTTATGTTAGTTTAATTTTTCAAATTTGTTTTAATTTTTTGATGGTCGGTATTGCATTTTTAGGATTATTAAAGTTATTTGTTTTAGTTTTCAGAAAAAGAGCTTTCTATTAGTATACCTTAAAAAAACTCACTTGTTTTATTTACAGTATGCTGATAAATTTATTTTTCTCTCACTGATATTTTGTGTCTATATACTTTTTGTGTGCTTTTATTTTTAAGTTTTAGTTTAAAAATTCAGTATTTTATGGAACATTTATTCTATTTTAGTTGTAAGATACGAGAATAAACCAGTGCGTGTGTTTACTAATTCTAGTAAGTTCATGGCCGTCTTGCAATCCGGACCGGCGGTGCCATTTGCCCACAAGCTTTTCGGACCGTTACTTCGTTCTTATATTCATTGTTTTTGTATAAAGGGGAGGGGGAAGCATGATTTTTAGAAAAACGATAGAACATTTTTATCATAAGCCAAGCAATGCAGAATCGTTTCTAAACTTGAGAAAGACAAAAATTTAAACTGATTTATCAACTCGGGGATCGCGCTGACATCTGATAAAAGTGGGTCACAAAGGCCCATTATCTTGAGAGATAAGGGTTTTTGCATATGCAAAACCCATTATGTGTGTAATTTTTTGCATCACAGTCAAGAAAATTTGGGTAAATGACTCAGAAATCTGAGTAAACGCGAACCCTGAAAGTAAAAAATCTTTAATGAAAATTTTAAAAACTTTTGTTTAAGACGAAATGGGCGTTTTTTAGTCTAAATCTACATACAATTTTAAATGAATCATCAGTACATTATTAGTCTAAAAATTTAACTATGGTAGAGTCCAGATAACTCAACCACACCCTGGGAGGGAGAAAAAACAACACATGCAGACCTGTTCAAGGTACCCCATTCTATAGGTAATTAGGGGGCAATTACCCCCCCCCTTAAAAATTCAAGAACAGGTATCACTTAATGAAAATATTTTGTACAATAGGAAACATTTTGCACCCCCCCCTCCAATATCACATGACAATTGCCAAGGGCCCCAGCAAGGCCTCCCCAAAATGTATATACTACTTATAATTAAGTAATTTGATATATTAGTGTAATATACCCAAGTAGTTCGATTATTTAATTCCTTGTAATCTTACTCCTTTAACACGGTTGGGTTTTTAACAAGACAAGCATCAAAAACTGGTTTAAACCATCAAAAATTGTCAAAAATTAATCTATTAAAGAAAAAGAACAAAATGTCAAACAAAGTATGCAGTCTATTTTCATTTTGCATTAAGCTAAATACATAATTAAAATTAATTATATTAAAAAAATCTAGATTCTAACACTCAAATTGAGCTCATTAATAATAATAATTAGTTAATATGACTGCCCATAGAGTGTAATGTATTGGAAATGTTTTCTCCTGTAATAGAACTATAAATGGTACATAGATAATTTTTAATAGGGTACATGATACTGTATATGCAGTTAGAT
Organism: Cheiracanthium punctorium; assembly: GCA_038373885.1. NCBI lineage: Eukaryota > Metazoa > Arthropoda > Arachnida > Araneae > Cheiracanthiidae > Cheiracanthium > Cheiracanthium punctorium. Next base: position 28,747 of record JAWZYV010012088.1, read on the forward strand.
AAATAATGGTCTGCATTTTTTCCAACTTTTCAAATAAGGTATGACTAAACATTTCCTAAAAGCAAACATTCAGTTTATTTTTTATTTTATCTAAAAACCCAAATTGAAAGGGTTTTAAGCGACAGCCAATAACATAGTAATTTCAGTCATTTAAATAAAATAAAGATCAACGCCATTAATTATCAGCATACTAAAGCTTCAGAATAGAATTAGTAAAAAAATTCAGTACTTTAATTTATGTGTAAGCACACATTTTATTTTTCTAAATATTGATTAATTAATTACAGATACAAAGAACAAAATATTTTACAATAAAATAATACTTATTAGTTTGTTCATTTCTTTTCTGGAAGCATTCTATAAAGCAAAACTAATTCTTTATTGAAATTGATAATTTATTTTTTTATTATTATATTACCAAGAATATTATTTTGATTATATTGGATACATAATTAAATTTCTTTCAACTTTCTTTTCCTTTTCCTAGACAATATATTTTATAAAAAAATGTGTAAAAGATGGCCATATTTCTTAAAAATTAGTATTAACATTTCACACATATTCATAGCTTATGCAATGTCTGTAATGTTAAAAACATCAATTAATATTTGTAATTCTACAAGTGCAATATTTGAGGCTTTTGACAAAATGTTCTTGACATAGAGTTTTTGACGTGTTAGTTTAAACCATGGTTAAAACTGGCAAAAACTTGCCAACCCTGGCCTTTACGCAGTGGCATGGGGGAGGACCCCATAGACCCAGCGTCCTGAGCAGTCCCTAAAGAATCAGGTGGTCCCAACAGCTTTAAAATAGTTAAATATGGTTTTTAGGCACATAAGCCTAATTCCTTCTAAATTCTCCAGTAATGGGCCCATTTTCAATCTCTAGCCCAGGGCCCCCAAAAGACCCTGCCAGTGCTGCATTTCATTGACCATTGTCATCATGACCTCACTTGACCATTGTCATTTGTGATGCAGATGCAAAAATGCATAATGCAGTATGGAAGACAACAGCAAATTATGCATTTCTTTAAAAAGAGGAGCCTTTTTTTTTTTTTTTTTTTGCAAAGTTGGCTGGTTAATTTTCTTTATAGACAGCTTTATACTTTCATAAGGTTATTTTTCTGAGGTCTGTCTTATCAAGTAAAAAAATATACACTGCAAATTCATTAATTTCCTTTTTCATATAATAAAGACTCTATGCCGTCATAAAAAAAGTACTTTTTTTGTTTAACCCTTAACGTGCAGTGATCCCACTCTGGGAACACCAAACTCTGAAGTTTTAACTGTTGCCAGTCACGAAGAATAGATTTGATTTCTATAAAAATACAGTGCACACCGGTTATAACGTACCTGGGATATAACGTACTATCGGTTATAACGTACCTAAAGGCTAGGTCCCGATTGAAGTCCTATATTTATAATGTTATTTAACTTCGGTTAAAACGTACTTAACAAAAGTACGTACTTCGGCTGTAACATACTTTTTATACCACAGCCAAGAATAAAATTTTGCTTTTCTTAAGCATTTTATTTCCTTTTTTCTCAGAAATTTCAGTTCTTTCAAGAACACTCATTGTCAGTGTTCAGATTCTCTAGCGAGATAAATTGTGCATGAACGAAGGGAGTGATCCTTTTATATTTTTCGCCTGCTAGGTAGGGCTAAGAACAAGACCATGGTTTTTCTTTGTCATTCATCCATGGAAATGCCTTCTGAAAAGCCTGTCTGTAATGATTCTGATGATAGTGAAGAAGAAACAGAGGAGCCTATACCAAGCATACCCGATGCATTCAATGATGCAAAAACATTATCACGATTTTTTGAATGCTACAATGATGATGCAGAGACTGCAAAAGTCTATTATGAATATCCAAAATGGTATTTTTAAAGTAGCATCTGCTGATTTAAAACAAAAGAAAATTAGAGATTATTTATCTCAATAAAAAATGTTCTGTTTTTATTTAATTTAAATTAAAAAAAAAGTAGTACCAATATATCACATTTAAAAGTAATTAGATTGTCAAGAACCTACATATCCAATGCAGTAAGTTGGTAAATAGAGTTAAAATTTGGAAATATTCTATTGTTCTTCTTCTATTGACACGGCAGCAACTGGTGAGTCAAGGCCTTCCCGAGAACCTCCTTCCATTCCAACATCCTCCTGACCAAAGTTCTCCAGTTAATAACACTTGCAAGCTTAAGGTCTTCCACATCATCAATCCATCTTACCTTGGGCATACCCCTTCTAATTCATACAGGTTTTATGGTTGAAGATCTTAAAAGCCAAGGAAGAGGGATCCATTTGGCAGATAGGGTCCACAAACCTCAGACGGCCTATCTTTATGAATTTAATAATATCTGCCTTCTTGAATAACTGGAACAGCTGTAGTATCGCCCAACCGTGTCAAAAAAAGCTTACCTTTTAACTGTTCGATGCAAGTCCGGATTACAAAATGGCAGCCATCTTGTTTCTAAACACAACATCGTCGACAAAAACAACATATTTAAATGTAATTCAAAGAATTTAACTCGTACATAGAACATCTATTTGTAACTCTTGGCTTTCCCAAACTTTTTCACTAATTTGAAAAATCAAAACTCCTACTCTTTATATTCCTTTAAAATCCATTTACTTTACCGCCACAAAACTAACTCATTGGTCAATACCATTGTAAAGCACATGTTTTACATGGCTGACTTGCACTCAAGGTGCTACTTTCATCAATTTTTAAAGCATAAATGATTTGATTCTTGAAACTTAAAAAAAAAAAAAAAAAGCACTGTAATGGACGCTCGCTAATTGGTCAATTACATCTCTCTTAGTTGGACCTGGCAGCGTAAACGTGTATTCATAAAACAGTTTGGTTTGCCACATTTGACAATTTAACATCTTTTGGCGAGAAATTTGGGTGGGTGATACTAAAAGCTAGGCGAATAACCTATATAGTTCAGAATTATATCTTTGTCTCCACAGTCCATTCTTATACACAGCACCAAATATGTTTCTAAGAACATTTTGTTCAAAGATAGCCAGCTGTTCTGCCTGTGCTTTAATCAAAGTCCAAATAACCTATAGGCTGACAATTAAAGAAAACTTGATCCTATTGTTTTAAATTTATCTTTAACAGTTGAAATTTCAAAAAATACCCAATTGTGTTTTTCTTGGGCATTTTAATATTGGGCTTTTTTCCAAGGAGAAAAAAAAAAGAGGTTGAAAAAGGTTTTTTTTTTTTTTTTTTTTTTTTTTTGAGAGAGAGAGATTGGGCAAAATCATAACCCAGAATAATGTAAATAAATATAAAATAATTTTTAAGCTGTGTAATATAAGAAAACATTAAAATCACAGAAATTTTGTAAGTATTGCAGAGCATAATAATAACCTGTGGTTTTATTTTATTTACTGCTTTAAAACTTATTATTTTCCCTCGAATCTTGACTTTTCACATTCTTCTTAAACTACCTGTAACCATTTTTCATAATTTTGTGGATCACAGTTTGAGAACCTATTATTGATTTAGGGAAACCTATTATCGATTTAGGGAAAAATTGCAAAATTCTATATGTTTTCCTGAAGCATCCCTAAAGTTTTTTCCTGAATGTGTTGCTTATTATTATGCATAGTACAGCTCATAAAGATGCATTCTAATTTTTTTCTAGGGATGCACCGAATACCATATTTTGCCAAATAACAAATGCCGAATATTCGGTTAAAATTCTAACCGAATATTCGGCCGAATACCGAATACTTGGTTAACATTTATTAAACTTTGATTACAATGATTAATTTAATTAGTTTCTTCTTAAACAATATTTCAAAACTTCAAAAATTAAAATGCTGCAAATTTAATATCCAAGTGTGTTTCCTTTATATATTATAAATACCTTTTTTAAATATTACTGAAATGCTGGTAATTTTTTACCTGCATATTTTATTAAAAAAATCAGCAGTTAATTGGTTTTACATATTTATGAACACTTAATGTTATGAGTTTTCTTTTCCTGGTTACTGTTTCAAATTTAAATCAGTTAGTAATAGCAAGGTTAATGTAATGTGTCATAAGATTTAAGAAAAATTGAAAAGCAAGAAAATTCAAATTTAACATCTGAGTGTATTCTCTTACATTAAAACTAATTTCATTGTGATATTATTTATTTGTGTGATTGTGGAATGCTACGTTAGGGCTACCTGCCAAGGGTGCGGGTGCCTTGGTAGGAGGACTTTCTAAGGGCTGTATTCACCAAACTTTAAACCCTGGAGTTAACCCAGCAAAGCGAGCTACTTCAAGGGTTAGTGAGAAAATGGTATTCACAACTCCAAAATCAGGGGTTACCCCAAGAATTGACCCTGACTCCAGGTGCAGATTCTAACCCCGCAAAATCGGAGGGTTGACTCGGGGTTATAAATGGCGGATACGAGGGTTATTTCTTATAGGTTTGGAAAATCCCAAATATTTGCTAATACTTGAATATTTTGTGCTTTAACAGACGGAAACTGCTGTGAAAACCACCCATCAAGCTATAAAAGCCGCCAAAAGTGATAAAAAATCTTTGTACAATGTTTCCAAAAACTCTCGAGAATGACTGTACTTTTTTTGCTGTAGAGACTGCAGGCGCCATCTGTCGGACTTATCTTGGTTTGCTTTTCCATTCCCTCTCTTTTGAACGCTTTTTTATTCTTAATTATTTTTTGTGTTGAAAATAAGTAAGTAAATTCTGATCTTTCCTATTTATTTTCTTGTCTCTATTGTTCCACAGATGAGGGGCGATTTTAAAGCTTGAGATTAGCGGTCGCCAGATCGCCAGTGGCGACTGTGGAATTATTCCTGGCGACTGCAAAACAGTCTGTCAGTCGCCAAAATTGGCGACCTGCAAAATTTACTCAGCAAGCAACCCCCCCCCTCCCCTCGTTTCCGTCCCCGTAACAAATGTCGGCGCTGTATGTCCAAGCAAAGCAGTTGAAAAAACTCCAAAATTGATGATGCCCAGATAAACAGCCCCTCCCGCCCTCGGCCTCGTAGCAAAAGCTGAATGTCAGCGCTATATGGACAAGCAGGGGAGAAAGGGTTGCAGACATCTATGGGAGGGGAAGAAAGGGGAGGAGCTCATCATAACTGGTAACATGTAACATTGGGGTTGGGTAGGAACGCACTGGAACAGAATACTCAGTGTCCCTCTCTCAGTGACCTGACCCGTTTGTTGACCTTGACCCTTCGCGCCATCTCATTATTTTATTACATTTCCACATCGACATTCCAGTACGCAGAGAGGCATATCCGTGGGATACTACACGTGGTCGCAAAAATCTGAACAAAAGTATTATTCTAATTATAATTTGTTACAATTTCTACAATAGACGGCCGTAATAAAAGGAGAAGAGTGAAAAGGAGTTTTATTTAAAACTAAATTTGATATTTGCCTACTGATACAATATATGACTGTATGTGAAAGATGCATTAAGTATCTCATTAATAAGACATTGTACTGAAGGAACGAAGCTAATGTTTTTCTAAATTATAGTACTCCCCTTTGTATATTTTCCGTCGTTTGACTCAGTCAGGGTCCAGTCAACTTAAGAGTAATCGATTATATTTTTAAAAAATTTCATGTGATCTTTACTTTGACCCTTCTAAAATTTTAGACTGGAAGCACGTGAGTTTTTTTTTTTTTTTTTTTTTTTAATTATTAACTTAAACAATAAATAAACCCTCTGCTTTCGAAAGATCGATGAAGAGGTTGGCATTCTTTGCATCCTGATTTACGCTACAGGAGATCGAAAACTACCACGCAAAATGCATTATTTAAAACGAACAAAAACGTTATTTTGTACATTGGAATACGCAAATAAAAACTAATGTCATAAACATACCGTTTTCAGTTTTAAATAAATCTAATTTCAGCTGCTTTCATATTGTTACGTTTTTCCTTTTGCAAGAGTTTTGGTATCTCTACAATAGCGCGAAAGGGAGGGGGAAGAGAAACAGACAAAACACTTTTAATTTTGTTTTATTTTGTAATCACCAGTAAAAGTGCTCGCTCTTCAAAGCTTAAATAAACAGATCTCCATGCCTTCAGAATTCCATTAATCAGCGTTACAGCTGTCCGAGAAGAGAGAAGTGTTTCTCTCTCTCTCTCTCCCTCCCCCCCCCCCCACCTTTTCACACTTCAAGCTTTCCCCCCCCCCCCCCCCAAGTTCCGTTTTAATGACAGGAAGTTTCTCTGTAGATTATACGAATAGAAGGCATTTTTGGTCGGCCGAAGCGAAAACGTATCCCCCCCCCCCCCATGGGCGCCGGCAGCAGGCTCCCCCCCTGGATTTTTGTATGCAGTGTTTTTAGTTGCTTTTTTGCTCTTTCCAACATGGTAACCATACGTTGAAGTAGTCTCCCCCCCCTGGGAAATATTCTGCCGGCGCCCATGCCCCCCCCCCCTTTCTGCAAAAATTTCTCTCTAAGTTATTTCTTTTATATGATTCACCTTTGTAAATTGAACCCTTCGTATGTGTAACATTCGTTAAAAAATGTTTTACATAATCTGACCAGGGTTGGCTTTTTACCGGTAAAAACTGGTTTTTACCAGGGCATGGTAAAAACTAGGTTTTTACCGGTAAAAACCTGGGGAAAAGGGGTAAAAACCTAACGATACAATAAACTCCCCGAGTCATAAACTGTATATTAATGCTATTTTTAAAACTGTATTCTCATGTAATTGATGTGGATATATCATCATCAGGACATCATGATGATGCAAACTACATTATGTGATTGTGCAAACTACATTATGTAACAAATAATATTTGTAAGCATTTAGTTTTCATTAAAATGATTAAGATAAGTTAAGTGTAGTAAAAGTATATTTACAATTTTCCTTTAAGTAAAAATTATTAAACTAGACTGCATTACATAATTGTAATAAATATTGTAATGTGCTTTCTCATAATTATAGTTTTAATAAGTTTAATAATGATAAATGTACATTATCTATAAATTTGAATTTCTTGTAAGATGAAAACATGGATCAAAGTTTTCTGTGTTTATTATATTCCTTAAAATGAACTATTTTCGTATAGCATTCTTTTACTTACCAAATCAGACACTGAATTAGGTGAATATTGTTATATAGAAATGGAAATAGTGATATTAAATGTCCTGAACTTTGTTTCCCTGTGAAAATGAAAAAATAGCAGATAAATCTTCATTGGTTGCTTGTGGATTATGGCCGATTGACTGCACTAAGATCCTAATCTTCTTGGGGAATACCTTCCTATTCCTAAGGGATCCTAGCCAGTATTTATGTGAAATTTCGGAAAAAAAAAATCCACGGAAAACTCCGAACAGCTAGATCAACAGGCGCGATCAGGGTATGAACCTGGCACCTCCCACCATCCAGTTTCGATAGCAGAACCTCTCAGCCATTGATGAAGAGATAAATCTTCAAAAAGTGACAAAAAATAGTCAAATTATTAAGTTTTTCTCAAAGGTTCTAAAAACCCTGGTAAAAACATGTTTTTCCAAAGACGGTAAAAACCGTAGTAAAAACCGGTAAATACCATCAGACGGTAAATACCGTCCAACCCTGAATCTGACACTTGATTATTTGAAAGTGGAAACCTTGAAAATGGTTCTGCTTGAGTGTTAGCACATGCTTACGATTCTCCCCATCTTAAAATGCATCTGATTTTCCTTAAAATTTGATAAGATGCTTAGTGTTTTTTTTTTTTTTTTTTTTTTTTTTTTTTTTTTTTTTTTTTAAATAGGAGGTTGGGGAGCTTACTACCTTAAGTAAAATAACCGTTTGTTAGCTTCTTGCAAGTTCAAAATTAGTAAATTAGAAGGAAGCGTACTATCGAAATTAATAGAAAATTGGGGCCCTCTTTTATTAAGTCCCAATTCCTTTTCCCCCCATAAATTCCATGAATGAAAGGACAGATAAATTAAATAAATAGTACTTTATTATGTGTACACCATAAGTTCAGAAAATGGTCTGCAATACTATATATATTATCTTACCTCCAGTTTTTTAGTTTTTTTAAAAAAGAAAAATGCTTTCAAAATTTTATGGTAATTATTTTTATTCTGTAAAACAGAAAAAAAAACTTTAAAAACTTTTTTTTTTTTGACTTAGGCTTCATGTTTCATAAGTACTTGGTAATAGTGACAACTTTCTAATAATGTCAAAATATTCTATATCACTTAGCCATACAGATTTCAGGTTGGCGAATTTTTGCGAGTCCACTGTATTTATTTAATAACCAACTATTTTTCGTAAGATACGTTTGAATTAATCTGAAGAGAAATTTTAAAGTAAAATACTTTAAATCATTAATTTCATTACAATTCTCTATTTTTAAGAGATTTTCACTTTTAATTTGGGTTGGGGCGAGGGGGGGGGATTTAAGCTCCTTTAGCCTCCTCCATGTGGGTACCTATATATTGTATGGACACAGTGATGTGATGATTCGAACAAGGAGCTGCAGCCAATCAGAAGGAATTAATAAATTTTAAATTTATAGTACTTAGATTTCTTTAAATATAGCTAGTTATTTCTGAATGTAATATATGGAACATGCTATGCATTATTACTAAAAAAGCATTGAATCATTAAATGTACAAAATAAAAAATCTCATATTAGTCTCATATATCGGAAGGGGGGAGCAAGGGTGTCGAAAAACAAAAATTACGTAAGCACGGAAAATTTTGGCCACTAACTATATCAAAGTGGCCACTGAACTTTGTAGGGTCACTGGCCACTGGCCACTGAGGAATTTTTTTAATCTCAAGCTTTAGGCGATTTGGCCAGAGCACTGTGGATCTACTACGCCAGCGCTTTTTTTTTTTTTTTTTTTTTTTTTGTAAGAAGAGGCTGGATAAAAATAGTTACATTGAAGAGATTAATCATTTATGTGTAAAGGATGAAAAAAAAAAGTGTTGAGGGGTTAAACATTTTTGTCTGATTGTAGTGTACTGTACTTGGGAATAGCGAATTAACAATTTTTCACACAAATGTGAGAAAAAAAAAAACTATGTTTCAGTATCATAGAATTTTTTAAAGACATACATATTCTATGTATAATATATAAAGTATCTTAAAAAGAAAAACATCAAAACTGCATAAATTAATTTTTGTGTGTTAAAAAATATGAAAATTCCTAAATTTGAAAAAAGTATAACAGACATGAAATTTTATTTATAAAAAATATTGGATGTAATTTTGTATTAAATGTTTAATCAGTCTATTTTTTTTAAATTAATTTTCACATTTTAATGCGCAGTTTGCATAAAAGCAAATTAAATATCATGAAGGAAGAGTGTGTGGTGGGAGCTGGGTTCGATCTCCCGAACATTAAACCTAGTTCACCCCCTTCATGGAATCATTACTCTGACCAATAACAGACGAGCTTTCAAAGCTGGCTAAGACAACTCCAGAGTCAAGTAACCCTGGGCGGAAATAAGTTGGTGAATACAGTTTCCGAGTTGTCTCCGAGTCAAACCGGCAATGCAGGTTTCCCAACTCTCGGATGATGGCGGGCTACTCACAGTTTGGTGAATACGGCCCTATGGGTTTCTAACGCTTATTCACATGTGATATTAGTAAGTAACAACTTGAATCAATTTAGTACTATGGTACTATCTATATCTTTCTTCATGATATAAAAAATATGTATTTGTTTACCGATTGGTGAATACTTAAATTTTTTTACTATTTGGTTGCTGAATATTTAAGTATTTAGCCGAATCGAATATTCGGTTTGTCTGCGAAATAGGCAGTATACCAAATACCAACCGAATATTCGCTACATCCCTATTTTTTTCTTAAAGTATGTTACTTTTTATTTCATTCTTTATAACTATATGCCCATAGTTATTACTAATGTAATAAATACTACTATCATGTATAATTATTTATGAACTATTTTATTGCAACATTTTATTGAACAAGCTTATAAAGAATACTTAAATGATTGCAATTTTGAAAATAATCTGGTAACATATTAGTTGTGTATGTTTTGATAAGTCAAAGAATTTAACAGGAAAAATTCAGGAAGCGGGGTCAGGCTTAGTTGGCGTCTTTTTTTATGCGGCAATGCCTAACTTGGACAACTTTTTTTTCTTTTCTCTCACCAAACGTAGCATAAATGTATACTGTTATGTTAGAAAAAAATAAACCCAAAACTAAAATAGACCTTATTAAAACATTTGTGCTTGTATTTCAAATGCAATTAACAATAAAATAAATATAAACAAAATCTAAATCCAGACTGTGCATCCATAAAAACATTTTCCTTTGGTACATACAAAATACTAAAATATATTTCTTTGAAGAACAAACTTAAATACCAGCGAAACTTCCATCAAAATTTTTTAAATAATAGGAAAACTCTAGAATAAATCATCCCCCCACCCCCACCCCAATAACAGTAATTTAACCCACGACATTCATGCAATTTCAACATCTTCAAAACACACAAAAGTTACACTATTAAAAACAGTTTAAAATATGAATTCACCATAAAATAACACAAAAGTACTCATCTATTGTTACATATTTAGCCTAAAAATCTAACATGAATTCTGCAAATCAGTATAAATCCAACTGATACATCAAATACAATTCTCTCAATCTTTCTTGGAAGCTTAAACAATTAAAATTTTCCATAACAATTAATTCTTGCAGCAATTCTCGAAAAATAACACAACATACAAAAACCCTTATACAAATACCAGACTTAGAACAATAACAGTTCTCAGCCTTACAGAATGAAATAGAGACCCTTTTTTGACGACAGCTGCAAAAAAGGGTCTCTAGATCTGTGGCACGCGATGAACGTTTCGATCGTCTGCCATCTTGCTGGTAGTTAAGTCGAGCGATGGCAACAGCTGCCCTTTTTTCAGCATTGGGCAATCTATCCAGCTGTTCTCGCATTCTTCCATTTTTCAGCAGATGTCAGTGCCGTTAAAAATAATCGTGACAATTTTTGTTACGGGAAATGACCTGCTAAAAAGTAAAGGATTCTCGTAGAGCTATGTCACTCGCAACTATTTTTATGGAAATCAAATCTATTCTTCGTGACTGGCAACAGTCAAAACGTCAGAGGTTGGTGTTCCCAGAGCGGGATTACTGCGCGTTAATGGGTTAAATAAATGCTCATTTTTAGCACATGAAAGCTGTGTTTATTACTACACTTTTTAAAATAGTTTTGGTATTAACTGTTCATTTCTTTAATTCATGAAACATACTCAACCAATTTTGTTTGTTTCTTTGCTTTATTACTTATGATTCTACTCTGATGGTTCTAAGTATTTTGCAGTCAACACCAAACCTCATGTGCTTGAGTATCAGGTCTGCCCAAGCAGGATTTTATTACTGATTTCCAAAGAATGGAATTAATTTACAGAAAAATGCATTTTTCAAGTATCTTCTGTGTCGGGCATTTTCAAAAGCCTTTTTACTTTTTGTATGTTTAATTTGTTGTAATTTTATTTAATTCTTTTTAATTTTTAAGTTTTCTGAATTAAAAGTTGATATTTTTATGATATTCTAGAATTTATAAAAACTATCATTCTCATCAACATTATTGTATATTTTTGAATTGATGCAATTTTAGAATTTATTCCATATTATTCATTGTAAACTGCAATACACCTAATATATAAATTACATCTTATAGGTTTAGAAAAGGACTTGCTTCATGAAGATTCGTTGTTTTACAAGATTCAACATCCTGATAGTGGACATTCTGTATTTATTTGTAGAATTTGCTCATATACAGCTTACCAGAAAATTTCTTTGACACGACATATTCGAACTCACACAGGAGAGCGTCCTTTTGCATGCCCTAGTTGCGGAAATAAATTCCGCTTAAAACATCACTTAAAAAGTCATCTGCTTCTTCATGAAAAGACTTCTTAAAAAAATACCTTTGTAAGGTTTTTAAATTTCAGTTTTGAGCTCCTAATAAAGCTTTAAATTTTATCATAAAAGCTGGAATTTTTGTTAGTTTTCTTTATCTCTCATTTCAGACTTGGTGGTAGTGATACCTCCATTAAAGTTGTCAACATGTTCTTCACAAATTTTGTACATGTATGTGAACAAAGATTTAAAGTAGGTAATGCTGTAGAATTAAATAATTGCTATTTCATAATTCATAAAACAAAGAAATTTTCATAAGCAAATGAAAAATTTACGGCTCACAGTACCTATAAACTGCAGCAAAGCAGCTTTGCTGTATGACAAGTGATATTACCAGAAGTAATTTAAGCAATGCTTTTATTTTTAATCTTTTTAGGATCTGGGAAAAGACAAAAAGTGAAATTGTTTTTATTTCACAGCAAATTTAGGCAATTGTGTGAGAGGGTGCTGTTTATAGCCTCAAGTTGAGGAGTCTCATCATCGTGATTTTGAGAAAGCACCAAAACCCTTTATGGTTCCAAAGAAAGAAGTGCCAAAATTCTTTCTTCTGGGCACCGTGCTAAAGGAGCACCAAAATTATGTTTTGCTCCACCTGATGTAAACTTTAGTTATGGAACTTGTGCTGTTATAGAGTTTCTTGAGCAAGGATTTAATCTGTCTCATATGATGCAGTGTTAAATACTCACTCCTTTCTGCCCACCAATTGTAAGCCATTGAAAATCACCACTGTTATGACTTTTTGAAGATGGAAATGTCCAGATTGAACTGGGATAGATTAAAAATAAGGAAAAAGAATGACTCGCACAGTTAGAAAAATTCTGCACTTGTTGCTTAGTTCAGTCAATTAAAGGGAAGAAATTTGTATAATATCACTATAGTCAAGAGAAAATAATTTTTAAATACTAATTTCAAGTGTTAAAGTTGAAAAATAATTTATATGTATATGTTAATATTTCAATTAACAGAAAGACGTAGTGCAGCTGAAGCTGCAAGTTGGTGAACAGAATTTTATATTTGAAAAGATCTGGAGATTATAAAAAAAGAAAGAAAAAACTCATTCAGTTGAACAAAATATACCAAAATAGTGGCTTTTTTTATAATTATTATGAAACATAAATTTTTAGCTTTGTTAGGTGATAATAAAGTAACTAGATCATGTTATTCGCAATCATTCCAAACAAAATAATTTTCTCTTGTAGGAAAAAAAAAAAGAAGTTAGAACAAAAAGGCCAGCAGTGTGTGACAAAAATCAAAAATAAGATAGAATTATTTCTTAGGTTTTGGAAATGAAATTATATTGAAACAAAAACAAGAAAGCATAGTATTAAAAGAAGCTTTTAAATTATAACTTTATTTTGTTACATATTTAAAAGTTAAAGTACTACTTTTACTACATTTACAAAATACTCTGGGAGGTTTAGGAAAAATACAAATGATTATTTAATAAATTTTTTAAAGTGTGAAATTATAAATGTTTGTTTCTACTTTAATTATTATTTTTAGAAGTATCATAATTAATTACTCTTGTTTCTTACTAGAACTAAAGAATTGAAGAGAGGATAAATGTCTCTATATTACCCTCTATTACCTACTTATCTATATAACCAAATATTAGTTTTAATAAAAAATAAGATTTTGTATTAAGAAACATAGAAAAGTATGTGCTCTTTCTCTGTGATATGTATAATGATGAAGTATTTCCCCCCCCCCCCCCTTTATAAATCTTCAAAATTAGAGAAGGTCCTATTGCATCATGTTCCTGAATTTCATTTTAATTCAGTGTAATTTGTTTATCTTAAAATAAATAGTTATGAAATGTACATAGACTTAAGATTACTTGTGATATTTATATCATTACAATATTAATTGATTAGAGTTTTAAAATTTATCATTGTTATTTGTTTCATGCATTTGATAGTGTGAAAACATTTTTTTATCATACTTTCCCCCTATTTATTAATTTTTCATTTCTTTATTATAGAGTTAAATAGTCATTTGTATATACACAACTAAATATTGTTGTAATTGCATACTTTTTTGTCACTGCATGTTAAGTTGGTATATTTTGGGTTATATTTTTATTCAGAATTTTTATTTTTCTATTATCTTGTAAGCTCTTGTGTTCTTTTGTGAGTATTTTTAAACGTACTATGAATGATCAGTTGTTTTGGTTTATTTTTGTCTGGATATTTTATTTAACTGCATTTTAATTGGCAAACAAAATGATTTATTTTTGTTCTTTAATCTAAAAACAGATAATAAATCTTTTTTAAATTCAGTAACATTTGACCTATCCCCTTTTCTGCTATTGACTTTTAGAACTGACATTTACATTCCAATATTTGTGAACCAAGTATGTGAGTTATACTCAAACATATATATGAGGATATTATTAAATTGTGTAATTGTATACTTAATTTGCTAGTTTTATGACATCATTGTATGCTTAATACTAACTGAAATTGTTTGTAGAAACTCATTCAAACTTCAGTCACAACCCCTTTTTACAAATTTTAATTTGGTCAGTATGTACTTATATAGAAATAAGAATTTTTCTAATATTACATTTTAATTAGATAAACTAGTTTATATTCGTTAAAATTTTTTATTTGGGAATACCTTATTCCCCCGTACACGATATATATTTCGGTTACACACATAACCATCTTCAGTCGTTTCTGGATCTCTCACTGATGGCGGCTTCTTTTTATATCTTCTTCGTTCTTCTTCTTGAAAGTTCGATGCATGATGTCATCCCATGATTGGTCGATTGTATGAAGCGTATCGTTGATGCTGCCCTCTGTCGTCAATATTTCTAAGCTCTCACGAATGTAGGCATATATACTATTTTTAAAGTTGGCTATTTTTTTAATATTTTTAAAATCAATGGTAATGGGCTCTTTCAAAGCAAGACAGGCTAGAGCGGTACTTTGTTTCTTGTTAATATGTTCGTTTAAATGTTATGTTAAATGTTCGTTTTTTCGTTCTTTAATTTTCCTTTTTGTAACGCCGATGTAGCAATTTTCTTTATTAGTATCGTTTGACATAAAATTAATTTTATAGATCCCTGCGGTTTCAATGGGGTTGATTGGGTCTTTTTCCGATCTAATGCGCTGAAAGATTGTTTTATTAGGTTTAATTGGAATACGGAAGTTCTTTTTACTGGCGATATTAGAAAGTTTATTGGCTATCCCTCGGCTAAAGGGGATAGCGGTAGTAAAACGTGGTTTATCTTTTTGACGGTTGTCTATAACATTTAATTTACGTTGCCTAGCTTTGAAAACTTTGTCGAAAATTTCTCGAGGGTAGTGGGCGTCTTGACATTGTTTCTTTATGAAAGCAATTTCTTTTTGAAGGAGGTCGTTGTTGGAACACACTTTGAAAGCGCGGTCGATATAGGAACGAATAGCAGCAATTTTATAGTTGAAAGGGGTTTTAGATTTAAAATTTACTATATTAGTATTACAAGTAGGTTTTCGAAAAATGGTGGTCTCAATGAGATTATTGTTTCTGGTTATGTTCACATCTAAGTAATTGAGGCTATTATTGATTTCTTTTTCGTATGTAAATTTAATGTTCGGGTCTATGGCATTAAGTTGATTGATCAAATTATTTTCTTCATTATTGTGGGTGGTAAGGATAGCGAAGATATCGTCGACATAGCGAAGCCAAAGTTTGATGGTATTATTGTGTGTCTGTTTAATCTGTTCTTCAAGGATTCTCATTTTCCAGTCGGCAATTATTCCTGATATGGGGGAGCCCATGGGGACTCCTTTTATTTGTTGGTATAAGTGATTATTATATTGAAAATATGAGTTATTTAAAATTAGATTTATTGCACTAGTTAGGGTGTTAATTACGTCTATATCTTTAAAACTACTTTGAATTTGTTTGTTAATAATTTGGTTCATTTCCTTAATATCTATTGACGGGTATAGATTTACAACATCGAAACTTACCATAATATCGTTTTCATCAAGTTTATAATCGCGGATGTTTTTAATGAAATCGTCGGTGGAAGTTAGAGTGCTGTTAGATGGGGGTATAATTTCTTGCAGAATATCTTTCATATGTTTTTCAAGAGTGTAGGTGGGGCCTTCACATTTGCTCATGATTGGGCGAAGGGAGGGGGGATTTTTATGATCTTTAAATTTAGCGAAAATCCGTGGGGCGAAATTAGCGGTATTGTTATAGTTCGGACCTTTCTGATCCGGCCAGGTACCATTTTTTATTAAAGTTTTTAGTTTATTATTGATTTTCGTGGTGGGGTCTTTGGGAAGATGTAAAACGTTTAGACTATTGATGGTTTGTTCCATTTTTTCATGGTAATCTTTTTTATCTAGGATAACAATCTTTCCTGTCTTGTCCGAGCTTAAGCAAACGATCGTGTTATTTTTCTTTAGGTCGCTGAGGCATTTACGGTCTTCATGATCTTTAACAGTAGTTTTAAGTTTTTTATTCATTTCTTGTTGGGCATGCATACGGATAGCTTGTTTATCTGAGGGGGGGTAAAGAGATAATGGCGGCCTTTTGGTTCATTTCCTTAATATCTATTGACGGGTATAGATTTTTGGTTCATTTCCTTAATATCTATTGACGGGTATAGATGATAAATCTATACCCGTCAATAGATATTAAGGAAATCTATACCCGTCAATAGATATTAAGGAAATCTATACCCGTCAATAGATATTAAGGAAGGCCGCCATTATCTCTTTAGCCCCCTCAGATAAACAAGCTATCCGTATGCATGCCCAACAAGAAATGAATAAAAAACTTAAAACTACTGTTAAAGATCATGAAGACCGTAAATGCCTCAGCGACCTAAAGAAAAATAACACGATCGTTTGCTTAAGCTCTGACAAGACAGGAAAGATTGTTATCCTAGATAAAAAAGATTACCATGAAAAAATGGAACAAATCTATACCCGTCAATAGATATTAAGGAAATGAACCAAATTATTAACAAACAAATTCAAAGTAGTTTTAAAGATATAGACGTAATTAACACCCTAACTAGTGCAATAAATCTAATTTTAAATAACTCATATTTTCAATATAATAATCACTTATACCAACAAATAAAAGGAGTCCCCATGGGCTCCCCCATATCAGGAATAATTGCCGACTGGAAAATGAGAATCCTTGAAGAACAGATTAAACAGACACACAATAATACCATCAAACTTTGGCTTCGCTATGTCGACGATATCTTCGCTATCCTTACCACCCACAATAATGAAGAAAATAATTTGATCAATCAACTTAATGCCATAGACCCGAACATTAAATTTACATACGAAAAAGAAATCAATAATAGCCTCAATTACTTAGATGTGAACATAACCAGAAACAATAATCTCATTGAGACCACCATTTTTCGAAAACCTACTTGTAATACTAATATAGTAAATTTTAAATCTAAAACCCCTTTCAACTATAAAATTGCTGCTATGCGTTCCTATATCGACCGCGCTTTCAAAGTGTGTTCCAACAACGACCTCCTTCAAAAAGAAATTGCTTTCATAAAGAAACAATGTCAAGACGCCCACTACCCTCGAGAAATTTTCGACAAAGTTTTCAAAGCTAGGCAACGTAAATTAAATGTTATAGACAACCGTCAAAAAGATAAACCACGTTTTACTACCGCTATCCCCTTTAGCCGAGGGATAGCCAATAAACTTTCTAATATCGCCAGTAAAAAGAACTTCCGTATTCCAATTAAACCTAATAAAACAATCTTTCAGCGCATTAGATCGGAAAAAGACCCAATCAACCCCATCGAAACCGCAGGGATCTATAAAATTAATTTTATGTCAAACGATACTAATAAAGAAAATTGCTACATCGGCATTACAAAAAGGAAAATTAAAGAACGAAAAAACGAACATTTTAAAGACATTAACCTCCAGAAACAAAGTACCGCTCTAGCCCGTCTTGCTTTGAAAGAGCCCATTACCATTGATTTTAAAAATATTAAAAAAATAGCCAACTTTAAAAATAGTATATATGCCTACATTCGTGAGAGCTTAGAAATATTTACGACAGAGGGCAGCATCAACGATATGCTTCATACAATCGACCAATCATGGGATGACATCATGCATCGAACTTTCAAGAAGAAGAACGAAGAAGATATAAAAAGAAGCCGCCATTAGTGAGAGATCCAGAAACGACTGAAGATGGTTATGTGTGTAACCGAAATATATATCGTGTACGGGGGAATAAGGTATTCCCAAATAAAAAATTTTAACTAATTAATCCGCCGTATTAAATAATGTTTTATGTGTTTTTACTAGTTTATATTCATCGTTTAATAAGCTGTGAACTGTTCGCTATGTTTAGTGTTCAACAAAAACTAAAAAACTTTACATGCAATCAGTGGCTGTTGAATTTCACAGGTAATGTTTTATGAGTTTAAAAATTTATTTGATAAAAAATAGAAGATAAACTTTTAATTAAGTATTTAACCTTGATGATGTTTTTGACCAGTCACATTCTACTGATTTTTTTTTTTTTTTTTAAACAAAATCATTGCATTTAAATATTGAATGATTAGCTGTCTGTATTTTTATTCAAGCATTAACATTTTTATCTATAATGTATTTTACTAAAACTTGCTTGTAGTGTACTTTATTACAAGCAATTATCTTATTTCTCCCCCCCCTCCCCCCATCAGCAATAGTACTATAAAACCAATGTGATTTTTTTAAATTTAACTCTAAGAAAGATAATCAAAATTAGAAAAATTATAGATAAATTAACTTTAACTAAAGTGTTTGATTTTTAGTGAAAATTCATTTTCTTTTGGAAAATTTTTCTTTCTGCTAAAAATTTTGAAATGAATTGTTTCTTATTAAAAAATTATTCTTTCAAATAAAATAACTAAAATATAGTAAAAAATTTTTCTTGATTCAGTTTTGCTTTTTTCACTCCTTGAAATATATATTTTTTATGTACACTATATTTTGGTGATTTATGAAGATAAATAATTTTGAGATAGCTTTTAAATTAAAAAAGAATGTTGCTTCCTTCCATGGCCTTTTATAAATATAGATAAATAAAATAAAATAACTTGATGCCTTGATTAGTGTTCTTTGTGTAAATAAAAAGTAACTTATGTAAAGTTTTTAAAACAACAAAAATTAGTCTAGTTACTTTCTGTGCCAGTTTAACCATATATTGCATTAGAAAGTAATTATTGTTATCATTAAATTAATTTACATGTTTGTGAAGTCTATTTTATGTAGCAAACATTTATTGCAATGATTTGTACAAACATCTTCTAGGATTAATCCTTGTGTACCAGCGCTTGAAGAAAAAAAATTTCAAAGACAAGAATGAGCTTGGACCACCACATTTCACATGTTCCACTTGTGGATACTTCACAGCCATAAAGCAAAACTTTAAAAGACATTTGAGGATTCATACTGATGAAAAGCCATTTCAGTGTACTATCTGTGGTAACCATTTTCGTTTGAAACATCATTTAAAAAATCACATGCTTGTTCACGAACATTAAGTGTTTATACATAACATGCTTAAATATTATGTAATACACTCAAAATGTAAATTTTAAGATTTAAAATTTTTTTCCTAAAACCAAGCTTAATCTGTTTTGGAAGGCTGGTTAATTCCTAAACAAAGCAGAAAAACCTAAAAACGTTGGCTCAGTTTCTATATTGGCCAAACAATGTGTTTACCTTGCTGTTCACTTTTATTCCTATGTTAGAGAAATGATGTGAGCATCAATAAACCTTTATGAATTGGCAAGAGTTATTTATTATCTATTGCTGAATAAAGGGCAGTTTCGTCTAAAGAGAAATGAAATCGAAAAAGTAAGAGTTGAATTGAATTTTGTCATCTTTATTGGCAACGAAGTAGAAATTGTCCCATCCTGAAAAGGTTAAACAAAATTGTAAATGACATGAAAAATTCCTCAAATGATAGGTCTACCACCAAGCCACTTTAAATCCAAAACTTAAAAAAAAAAAAAAATTCTTTTGAAACATTTATCCTCTGCTTAATAATAAAATCTGCATGAGGCAGGTTTTACTGTATTTTGATTCTTCATTAATGCATTCACAATTCTTTTTATAGTGTTACAAGTCACTTGCTGTTTTTTGTTTTCCTCATCCCTGCAGTTTTTGTTCTAATCAAACTTGCTGTAATGACTATTGATAAAGGTATGGTCATACAATCACAGATTATATTAATTTTAAAACTTAATTTATTCATTTCCGTTTGGAACTTTTACTGGTTGATTCTGAAAATATTGTTCTGTGTCTAAGAAGGTAAATAAAAATTAAAAGGAAATTGAAAATTTTAGCATTTCTTGCAAAATATTGAGGGGATGTTTCACTGAGAAAAATGTAATTAATTTTCTGCTGATCTTAATTAATGTTAATGGCCATTCAGCACTTAAATATGACTTCTGAAAATTCTATTTTAGCTAGAACTCTTGTAATATATCTTTGGCAGTTTCAAATGAAATTCATGGCTGTAGCTTCTTTTAAACAAATATACATATATATTTGCACCAGTGTTAATTCAACTTTAAAAAATCCATCCTTGAATTTATTTATTTTTGGGGGGGGGGGGTCACCTCAACTGGAATGTTCCTCTATTTAACAAGGTTTGCCTGATTTTGATATTTTTAATGTTAGGTGCATATGTATTAATTTTGTTTATTTAGTGCAGGCACTGCTGTGCAGCTCCAGTTCCTCCTCATGAAAGGGGCCCTCACATACACATTTTTGCATAAAATATCTTAAAATAATCAACATAGAACATCATAACCTTTATTCCAAAAAGAATTAGATGAAATGAAACTGCTTATTTGCACGCATTTCACTACTGCACTCAGCATAATCAGTTGCAAGCCATATCAACATTGCATTGAGCATGTAACTCCAGGCAAGAAGTAGACATTTTTTTTTTTTTGTGTGTGTGGGTGTAAATAAAATCTACCTTCACTGGGAATCAAACTCGAGACCTCTAAGCTATGATTTAATGCAGAACCTACTTTGCCACACAGTTCATTGAAAAATTCTTTTTGTTTGAAAAATAATTATGGTCCTCCACTCCTTTATTACCCCAAATCTGCCACACTTCTAAATTCAGCAGAACATATATATTTATATATATACATACACAGTGAGTCTCGATAATTTGAGGTGGACAGAACCAGGCTTTCCTTGAACTATTGAAAACTCGAATTATCAAAATCATAAAATTTAATAAGCAAATAAATGGAAATAAAGCAATTTTTGTAATTTGTGTGCATATTTAAACAAAAAATGTACTTACATGTTATTGCATTACTGATGATTAGAACAGGTTAATTATATCGGTAAATAGTAGTAAATTATTTTTCATATTAACACATGGACCCATTTCCATGCAGCATTATCAAATCTTCGCCAAAGTAGCATGTCAACACAACACTGTAAAGAAATATCTGTGAGGACATCTATAGGAAGAATATACCCATTTTTCGGGGAGTTTATGATCAAATGTGTGAAGAACATAAGATGTAAAATTGCGGTTTCATTACAGAGAAAATTTTTCTTTTAAAAATGTCCGTTTATTAAATCGACCATATTTTAAAAATGATTTGATCCCTTTCCCCCATTTTTTGATAGAAAATTTGGTGGGAGCCCTGCATTGCAGCTTCATAATGCCACCCAGCTAAAATTTCTGGGAAGATCACTTGGAAAGTGAGCAATTATCGTTGATTAACATTTTTCATATGACTGACACATTTTTTCAGACTACAGATGACAAGATTCTTCTTCAACCAGAAGAGAACTTCAACCTTCATGAAATTTTGCAGACCATCTGAGTATAGTAACGCAAGATAGAGCTTTCTTTCCAAATGCTAATTGTAGCTTTCAAAGGCAATCTTGTTGATTTAATCCCACTTTAAAATCATATAAAACCATAGTGTGATAATGCTCTCGCTTCGACTTCATTTTTGTTCCTTTCAAAATTTATTCTATGTCAGATAAATTGCAATTGTTGCCACAGATTATTGTCTGTGACCATAAAAGAGTTCAAATTTGCATTTAAAAAAATTTCTATTTTCTTTTGAATATTGTCATCAATTGTCTCAAAATTTTCAGAGTAATACTTGTAGAATAACATGGTAGGGTCCCCATAAAAATTTTGAAAGTTGATTTTTTAAGGACCTCCCTAATATACATATATTTATTTATTTTCACCTGTACACTCATAACTGCTACAAAATTCTGTTTTATTATCTAGTCAGTTAACCCGGCAGGATACACCCCGGGCCTGTCAGGCCCAGGCTATTAAAAAAATTATTGTAAAAAATAAACAGTTTGGTGAATTTTCTGTTGATTTCATTCACCTGCATTCGAGGTCACCTACTTGTCTACTAGAGGCATTTCTAGAATTTGGATTCCCCTTTATTGCATAAAATAAGGTTCCGGGCCTTTGGGGCCCGACACATGTGTTGACGTCAGCATTTATCCCTGTAACAGTATCTCATGATTAAAATGTGAATGAAATGTAAGTTTTATTGTAATGTACTGTAATAATTGTTAATGTCATTGTGGATAATAACGTATTTTTTATAATAAACGTATATTTTCCTTTCGATAAAACAGTGTGAAAGTCATACATTTAACTTTTCATTATTTGAAACAATACCAATAACTTTCAAAATATTACTTGTAAGTCTAGTAATTGTTTGTTTGATCCTTCAGTTTAAATTTACTAACAATTTAGTTAACCAAAAATGACAAATAGTTTTTAAAATGCTGTAAAAATAAAAACCGGGCCTGAGGGGCCCACTGTGCACACTTGAGTTACTGGGAGTCATGTACATCTTGCGCGGTTAAATATCAGAAGTAATTAAAAATATTAAGTTTTCTTGTGCATTTAGTAATATATTAAGTATTAATCTTAATTTAACATAACTCATAATCCCATTTGTAAAGGATTCTGTGCCTTTTGCTGACCTAAATTATGGAAAAGGAAAATATTTGATAAAATACTTTAGTAGACATAATTAATATACATTGATTAAAAATTGGCATATCCTTTAACATTTCATTTATAAGTATTCTGATTTTAGTTCTTTGTGAAAATAATTATTGTAATAATTTACACTTTTTACATTTAATGTTTAAGTATTCAACTGTAACATGGATATTTTGTTGAGGTTCAGTTTAAAAACACTTGGTGATGGTGTTGATTAGTAATACCCATGTTTTATTACTTATACAGGGTGTCCACTGCTAACGGTGCCCAATGGCTATTTTCTTAACCATTAGTCAGAGATACTTAGTTCCAATTGCAAAAATGCTTTAAATTCTAAAATCTATTATATCAGAATAAAGTCAATAAATCAGACAGTATAAAAATTACAAAATTTAAATTTTTATATGGTCTCCCGGTCCTATCAGTTATATTTAGAAAAAATTTCTTTATACATTTTCATGCACAATGAAAAAAATTCGTCCTTCTACAACCAAAATTCCCTGAGTTACAGCTGCTTAAATTTAGAGCACTTCTCGAGCTGCGAAATAGGGTTGTATTCAAAATGAATTTGAGAAAAATTAATGTACATGATTTTGAGCCTTTTGATATTTACTAGCAGTTTCATTAACTATTTTATGAATGCAGATTGCAATGTAGAAGATTAATGTTTAACTGTGTGTATCCAATAAAATAACATTAAAATATAGCTTATACTGAAAATAGAATTTTTTAAAGAGTTTTTTAAATGAACTGGTGTTAAATAACTTAAAATTAAGACAATAAAACACTTTATTAAACATTAAATTAGAAAATGAAATATTTTAAAGTATGAATATATGCATTTTAGAAACTTAAAATAATATTACAAAACCTGTTAGCGTGTAAAATTTTCTCAAAGTACCTTCAGCTGCAGTGGAAATATGCACCCGTGTAGAAAACTCTTCCTGCACTTGGCATAGCATACTTGGCGTTAAACATCTGCATGCTACACATATACCATTTAGTAAGTCTAACCCCGGATAGATTTTTATAGAGTCTGACTATAACGCTCTACTTAAAGATTAGTATTCCAAAATTAGTTTTGCTTCTTTCTCCGCATTATGGCAGAAAATGAAATTAAAACCTATAATTTAAAATTTTAATATTTATATGGTCCCTTAATGTTTTATCCTAAAGGGGCATTTTTAAACGTGGAAAAGTGATTTAAGTCAAAATGTCTGCTGCTTCATGACTCAGTGAATTTTGGTCATTGTAGGAGGAATTTTTTTTTTTTTTTTTAATGTGCTTGAAATTGCATAAAGAAAATTTTCTATAACTGATAGGACCTGGGGACCGTATAAAAACTTAACTTTCATAATTTTTATAGGAATTGATTTGTTGATTTCAATTGTTTCTGATATAATAGGTTATGCAATTTAAAGCATTTTTGCAACTAGAACTATGTGCCCCTGACTAATGGTTTAGGATATAGCCTTTGGGCACTGTTAGCACTGGACACCCTGTATATATATATTTCTTGTGGGCTTTAATAGTTTTCTTCATCAATACTTAAATGTGTTATAAATGTATAAAAAAAATTATCTGTACATATTGTTTACTAGTCAATCAAAACATAGTTTTGTTTTGTATTTCAATGTTTGCATATGCACCAAAAAACAATGTTGTTAGTGTTATGTGTTATTTTATTGATTGTGTAAAATTTTAAAATTTAGTATCTTGATATTTTCTTGTTTAGAATAATAAAATTTAAGCAACAAATTACTGTGTATTTATTGAAAAGGTTTTTTTCTTCGCAAAGAAGGTTCATTATTGCAATATTTTCACTATTAGACTCAAACTTATTACTAATCATACTTATTACTAATTTCATATTTATTATAAAATGCAATATTTACAGAATGTGTGGTCCAAAAGCTTAGCAATTATTGTATCCTCTTTATGTAAAAGATTTAGAAAAATATTTTAGTCTTATACTGAAAAAAAGTTTATTTTTTTTTTCATAAATTTATTTTG
Source organism: Cheiracanthium punctorium (assembly GCA_038373885.1). Lineage (NCBI taxonomy): Eukaryota > Metazoa > Arthropoda > Arachnida > Araneae > Cheiracanthiidae > Cheiracanthium > Cheiracanthium punctorium. The sequence goes on from JAWZYV010012088.1 coordinate 53,675, forward strand.
AATCTTATTTGTACCAGTAATTTGAAATATAAAGAAACTTTATGTGGAACTAACATCTTATTGCATTTTGTAAACTAGAAATCTTGGCTGAATGAATTATCCAGAACAGTATACACTTGAATAAAATTTTATTTTGGATTTAGTATCAGTATAAGAATAATGACTTTTGTTGTTTTCCATTTATTACTCTCTATTTATCTTGATATTTGTCTCGTATATTTTGTATCTATTTATTTTTATATTTTACAGGTAATGTAAACCATTACTATATTTTTGTATTTTGCTTTTCCTGTCTTTTACAGTGAGTCTTGTTAAAATGTAATTTTGCTGTGAATTTAGGTTTGTCACTTTAAAAAGATCCATAAATGTTACAAAAATTTCCTATTGATTTTAAATTAAGTTTTTTGTCGTTGTTTGTTTGTTTGTTCCCCCCCCCCCCCTTCTTTTTTTTTGGTAACTTATTAAGATTGACTATTTTAATGCATATTCATCATAATGTAAAATTTTATTTATTGATTTATTTTCAAATGATATAAATTTTATTTAGAGTTAAAAAAATATTTTTCTGATATCAATGCTATTGTATAACATATGTTCGCCTGTTATTATTTGTACTGTATTTCTGACTAAATGCAAATGTTTAATTTCAGTTAAAGAAGCTTTAAAATTCCCACGATGGCAATCACAGACCCATCTGCTGTCTCATGCTTCTATTCAGGATACTGCAGAATTTCCCACTTCGGATGATGCTAGAGAAAGGCCATACAAATGCAGCTATTGTGATAATGCTTTTTTGATGAAACATCATTTGAAAGCTCATTTTTTGTGTCATACTGGTGAACGCTCTCATCAGTGTAATGTATGTAAAAAAACATTTATACGCTCATCTGATCTAAGGAGACATTATCGTAATATTCATTCTAAGTGTTAATGTAATGTTTTAAGGCTGTTCTTATGAGAAGTCCTGTAACTTTTCAAAGAAGACAGTTGTACTAGAGGCTCAAAGAAATTTAGAATGTCTCTTTGCAAGTTGTACTGTAAACTATTACAAAAAAGGACTTATAGGAGTTATAAATCAAACAATGTCAAGTATATAAAATTTTGCAATATTTTCCTAAGCAGGTAATAATTTGGTCCATTTTTTAAGGCAATTTATGTGCTTATGAATTTTTTCGAAAAGTTGCATGAGACATATAGGTTGACTGTTAATATTAATTTACTGTGCAATTAGTGAAGAAGCGTTATTAATTTTTTCAAGTGTTAACATCTTTAGTTCATTTTTAAAGCTGTACAAAAGCCCTGTAATGCCTATTGCTTTTCAAAAGGAACACCCTTAATTCTCTAAATCAATTCATTTGCAGTTTTAACAAATACTGTAATAATAAGTTTTCATATCGTAATGTGTCGACTGGATTGTATGGTGGGTAAAGCACTGTACAGCTTCGATCCTCTACTGAGCGTGGATGTCATTGTGTCTGTCCCATCATAGGGATCTATGCTTTTCCACCTACTAGGTGCCCCCAAAATAAAGTGACCAACAACTCTGGCCGTAGTAGTGGCCAATGCCTCCAAGGCATTGTTAAGGCCTGCCATTTGAAAAAAAAAAAAAAATCATCGTAATGTTTTTACACTAATATCAATACCGATTTTGGGTGTCAGACACGTATTCATAAATAATTTTCCACTGAATGAAATTGACACTATACCACTATCACATTTAAGAGCCATTTACTTATACCTAGAACTCTCAGAATTTTTCCTACACAAAGTACCCTTGACCTTCTACTTGTTTGGCAATGATACATTCACTATAGAGTCACCTAGACTTTTTGATGTAGCAATTCAACCTCTAGACACTTTGATCTATAGCTTGTCTCTTATATGATAGTTATAATTTTCACAGTTAAAACTGTGTTGCATTTGCTGCATTAATTTAAATATTTAACAAAAGTTATCCTTTTGAACATTGTTTTTCAATTATAATAAGGGATGTGGAAAGAGGTTTTTTTTTTTTTTTCTCAGGTTTAAATCTAGCTTTTTCTGTTACTTTGCTTTATACTTCTTTATAACAGTCTCATTGATGCAATTTCTAAATTATATTAAAGTATACATTAGGGTGGTGCGAAAAACAATTTTTTTTTAAATTTGAAATGTCACCATGTGCAATAGTTGCTATTTTGATAGTAAAATTAAACCCGAAATTTGGATGAAATTGTTTAATATCTTAGGCCTCTTCAAGATCCATGAATTTTGGAATTTAAAGGAAAAAATGCTTTAAAATCAACTGCTCTTTAAAAAATAATAAAAATATGAAATGTCACCAGGTTATTTATTTGCACTTTTGAGTATATAAACATTTGTAAAAAGGTAGCCGATGTAAATGCCTCCCCAAATTCCTTGAAGTTGAGTGTTTTCCACTGAAAATGGTATGCTAAGATATGTAAATAGAGAAGATACTAGTCTTACATTCTCATGTAAGGAGTAGGTTATTTCATTCAGAAATCAGACTTTTTTTTCAAAACATGACATTAGCTTCCTATCGAATGTTTTTGCTCTGATGAATCCATCTCTTGCATGGAGGCCACACACATGTAGAGCAGATTCTGTCACAATCCTAATCATCCTCTCGACTGCTTGGGAATGGCAGGGTATTTTTAGAAATTTATCAGAAGAACTTGGATGTTTATCAGACTTCAGTAATTCCTGTAACACACTATTTGTCCATTTCTTTGTGATGGGAGGCTCAGTCACAACATATTCTTGTCAGTGGATAAGGTCAATGTAGTCATTGCTTTTGAAATTCACCTTTGGAATCTGAAACCTTCAAATGCTCATTGTTTGTTCTGAAGATTTTCTGGCCTTTATGATACGCTGAATGGCAAGCTGATGGACAGATATTCTGTCGTCGAATAACAGTGCAGCGAGTACATTTTCTGCATGAGCAAAATACGCATTGTTTTGAAATGTTTTTTATATACCCTTTAAATTATCTGGGAGATACTGAAATCAAGAAATAAAATATTACAAATTCTTTGGGCCATCCTGAAAGGTATTGTTACACTTGATTCTGAACCATGTTGCTGCGTATCCTTTCATTACGAATGTGGCTAATACAATAAGTTGTGGTGTTGAATAAGATTTTCCAAAATACAAACGCAAAATGCGATTTGCGAACGACAGCCAGCGAGAATGAGAAAGTTTTCCACGGTCTCTATTTGTTAGATCTTGTGGGCAATAACCAGAGGAAACAGCCTTACAAATTTCCCACTATTAACTTTGATTCGTGCTAAGATCTCCAAAGTCAATATCGGACTCGAAGGAAAATTCAATTTCCTAGAACTTCATGATAGGAAGGTTAGTGCACGTCTTTAGGGACTTACCAATCAATCCACTGAATGCGCTTGGTCTTGATATTTTCCCGTTGACTACTTCTGTAAGGTGGCACAAAGGCAGTTTGTTAAAATGAAATTGACATATTTGTCCAATGCACAGGAAAATTGAGCTTTTCTTCAAGGTGTCTAATTACACGTGCATTTACACCAGTATTAGTCACTTCCCCATCCCTTTCAATAAAGACTAATTATGATAAATCAAAAACTTTCTTATTTAATAAGCTGAAGATATCATCGAAAATATCCTTTGAACTCTTATTCTTTGGTGCAAATTGTCCCAAACAGACAGAACAAAATAGCGTAAGGGTTCTTCAACTAGTGTAATATGCTCCTCCCATACTTTTCTCTTATGCCACTTGCTATCATCCATTTTCGTAATTGTAAGAGTTTCATCCTTTCTTCCATCAAAAAAGAAAGTTATGATCTTGTGACCAGACAGTGGTGGATTAATGCAAATTTGTCGGGGTGGGGGGGGGTGGGGGGTTAGTTTGTCGGTGGGGGCAGTTAGAAAATTGACATGTACATCCATTTTATCTAAGTCAAATAGGATCTTTTACATTAATTTCTTTTTCTCAGGGGCAGGGGGCGGTCGCCCCTTTAATCCGCCCTTGTGACCAGACGTATTACTTCATCTTGAATTGCTTGACGTGCCTTTATCCTTTCTCGCCGAATTTTATGCTGATCAATAACAGGTGTACTGTTATCTTTCGTCTGTTCTTGTATATGTTCACTTACATCATGAAACAAAGCTGACGCAAGATCAGCTGCAGTTCAATCACTGACGCTTCGCCTATCACACTTTCTTGAAAACACAGATAATTTTATTTGAGACTTAGGTTTCAAAATCAGCTGAGAGCGTTGTGGAATGAAATCAGGATCTTTCTGGGATAGAATGGGGACGGGGGGGTAATAATTTAAAGAAGAATGCAAGCTGAAAATCAGGATGATGTTTACAAATGTATGTGAAAGGGTGAGATTTGTTAATATCAAGCTCATGTTGGTGGTGAAGTGGATGTAGACGAGTTTGTTTATCCAATTTATTGAGCTAATTTTGGAGTAAAATGGCAAACTGTAATTCCTAGGCCTCCCTGAATCCCTTAATTGACTCCCCATTGGTTAGCTTTTTACAAATGTTTATAGACTCAAAAGTGCAAATAAATAACCTGGTAACATTTTATAATTTTTTTTCCCCTTTAATGAAAAGAGCAGTTGATTTGCATTTCCTCCTATAATTTCCAAAATTTGCGGATCTTGCCTAAGATATTAAACAATTTCATCTGAATTTCAGGGTTTAATTTTACTATCAAAATTGCAACTATTGCACATGGTGATGTTTCGAATTTCTAAAAAAATTGTTTTTCTCACCACCCTAGTATACATACCTGCCAACTCTTCCAAATTTTACAAAAATCTTCTGTAAGATAGTACTTTTTTCAAATTATCTGTCCAGAAAACAAATCTTAGGGGATTTTGAAAAAGAAAAATATTTAACTACACCAATTCTGGCACTTTTCCCCTATTTACAAATCTTATCACACACATAATAAATTTCAAATATTTGTCATTTATTTATTTCAGTTTGTTTTTCAGCTCATTCACTTATTTGATCAAAGATTTTGCAAGTGGATGAGGTGGGGTATGCTAATATAGCTAGTTTTATTCTGTTGAAAAACTTTCAGAATTTTTTGTCCTTTTTTTTTTCTGAAAGTTGGCAGGTATGAGAATAGCTCTCACTTGTTCTTTCTTTTTAAGCATTCCTTCTAAATTTTTATCCAAATTAGAAATAACTAGAAGTCAAGAGTATTATTGGTTAACTTTTTCTACAAAAGAACAGAAAAATTGCTTCTAATTTCTATATCTTGACTCTTTGAAATCCAACCACTTCTGCATTATTTAAGAAGTTGAAATACTCTTTGAACTAAATTTTCATACTGAAGAAAATTATTTATCCCACAGACTGATTGAGAACTGTGATGCTAAATTATTCTACACATTTCTTTCTGTGCATTTTTCAGAATTTAGGTTCTATTTACAAATCTGAATGAAAATTATAAAATGTGTCTTCTGCAGTTTATTCTCTATTTCTTGTTGTCAATATATCTTTAATTTTTTTACCTACATAATTTATTGGGATTTTAGCTGCATCATAAGAATGTTTTGTGCTATCAAAAATCAGAAATTTTATTGAGTTCTCTTTATTATTCTCTATAGTGTGCGTTTTAGGCATTTGTTAAATGCTTCAATAAGTAAATGATTGTATATAACTTTTACTGTCTTCATAAATTTTCTAAAGCACTTTCTTCACCCAATTTTTATACACTAAAAATGTGATGTTGTTTTTGCCATTGTGAGTTTACTACAGATATACACAAATTGTAGTGTTTCATTTATGCACTTTTGTCATCATAATTACATGTATTAACCAAGATTCAAGTGTGCTCATAGGAGGGAAGGATAAACAATAGCATGAGCCCCTTCCTTGGATCGATGACTTCTTTTATTATAAAAAATACTTTTTTTCTCTTCAATATATTTTGTATACTTTTAATATTTAATAAAATAACATATCGAAGGCTGTATTAAACTGTTGATTAGGTATCATTATCATGCTTTTCTTGAACCCAGACCAGAGCAACTATCAGAAACTCTAACCATTATATGGTTCATTTTTTAAAGCTTGAGTTTTTAACTAAAATGAACGGGCCTGAAAAAATATCAGTTGAACTTTTTCTTTGTAGTTATTTTAAATAAAAATCACTTTCTGAAATATTTAAGTATCATTTGTTTATATAATTAGATATCCTAAAATGTTTTATTTTCTGAGCATTTGAGATTTAATTTTTTATTATTGTTCTAAGATTTACATTTCCCAGTTAAAAGAAATAATTATAAAAGAATTGTTAAAATACTTTTTAAACTTCCTATTTCTGTGTTACAGTTAGTTATTTAATACTGTGTGTATACTTTTATTAGAACTTATTCACCTGTTGAAGTTTTAAAAAATTTTGTATTGTAAATAGTAATAAAGTTTTTAAAATTTCATTAGATTTCAAGGAAACATATGGAAGGTGGAGAAATCCAGAAATGCTATCATTGGATCAGGTTAACAGTCTCCAAATCAATGTTGAATCAAATCAAGGATTTTCTGGATTGAGAAGGAAAATATTTCATAAATGCCCTTATTGTCCTTATGTTACTGACCGAAAGGAAAATGCTAAAAGGCACAGATTCACTCATACTGGCATACGTCCATTTAATTGTAGGGTTTGTGGACAAATGTTCTCTTTAAAGCAATCTGTGAAGCGTCACATGCAAATTCATTATAAACAGACTGTTGTAGAAGATTTATGAATATAAGCTGAAAAAATAAACTAATTATTAATATTCTTGACATTTAATTACTGTACTCTTTGATTTATGTATTATAGTCTCAATTTTTTAAATAGTATTTTAGTCTTCCCATAAAGACCAGTTGTTTTTGTTTTCAAAGGGTATATATTAATACATTTTATCGTTTCCTATGAAAATTCATCATGGATTGAAATTGAATTGAAATATTAATTTCTGTTTAAAACACACACACACACTGTGTGTTGATATTTAATGACATTTTTAAAAGTAATAAAGGATATTTTCATGAGGAGTACAGCTAACTAAACATGCTATATAATGAGTGTTAACTCCATCTTAAAATAAAACATTTAAAATCTGTTGCAGTGCTAATGTTTTATTTATGAAACTTAATTTCTATTAATCGTATGTAAGTATGAAAATTACAGATAAGAAAAAATTATACAATTTTAAGAAGTATGTAACAGGAATCTTGCGGCTTACGAAAATTTCTGCAATATTGATAAAATGTAGTAGAAAGTTGGATAGAACTAGGACTTTTTTGTTGTTCTTTTGACTTGATTATTGTTGCCATATATTAAAAAAAAAAAAAAATGGAACTAGTGTGCAGACAGCTTCAATATTATTTACAGTTGAAAGAAAGAGAATTTAGTGTACTTGTTAACCACTGCAGATGTTTGAAAATTTTAATTAAAATATTTTGATTTTTTTCAAACTATACCAAATTCACTCTATTGCTTCTAATATCTTGTAGATATATTTTGGTTAAGTGCAACATCTGATAACATCTCTTTCAGCTGTTATTTTTAATTATCTAATGAATTTTTTGCATCCTGTGTGAAATATGCCAAGCCATATTTTCTATAAAATGGCATTGTTGAACCTTGGCTGTCAGGCAAAACTAGGTAATAACCAGTTTTATATTACTATTTTTCTGCACTGTATAAAATGGAACTATGTTTAATTTGTAAAATACCTTATAAAGAGTAAAAATCGTTCATAAATAGTTTAAAATACATCTGTTTTTATTTTAGAAGAGACTATATAAATGCACCTTACTATATTGTCTTATTTTGTACAGATCAATTTTTACTATGTAATATTTTTTTTCTTCTTGATACCTTCTTCTGTTTTTCTTTTTTAGTATCACCTATGAACTTAAAGCCTGTCGTAGTACAAAAAGACCCAAGAATTCCGAAGAAAGCTGGGAAGCGGCTAGAAAAGACAGTCATTCTTATTATTCAACTCGTAAATTTGGGCTGAAGTTTAAAGAAAAACTTGATACAGCCTAAGGCCCATTAACAAAAAAGTTTCAAAACATGAAAGACAAATTATAGCTTTTTATGAAGGACCACTGTACTAATTCGTTTTAAATAAATATTTCAGAAGTGAAAGTTTTTTTTCTTACTTAGCATACTACCTAAATAAACTTGTATATTTACACTTATTTAAAAAAAAAAAAAAACTTTCAAAATATATTTATTTTACACTAAAAACCTTTTGAATGTGGCTAAACAACAAATTTATCAGTCAAATACAAATTTTAGCAATTTTATTTATGTAGTACTCAGTGATTTCAAAAGCAAAAAATTAATTGTTTTGTCAGACTTTTTCCTTCAGTAAAATTTTTATGTTGTACAAAAGAAATTTAAGAAATTAAAACATTTTCTACTGCAAGCAAGTTTCCTTTAAGTAAAGGTTACGTTATCAGAATTCGCCTTTTTTCATCAGACCAAGAAAATGTTAGTGAGTTGAAGCATTGGAAATTATATCCTCAGATTCCTAATGCTTTAATTCAATGAAGGTACACATGGCTGCTTCATAATGTCAAATATCTGGCAGAAATACAACCAAAGGGTTCATGAAAACAGGAAATATTTTCATTTACTAGTCAATTTAAAGCCAGATTTACAATATTTTAATTTCCTTGTTCAGTTTTTGGAAAATATATGTTCACATGTTGGTATAAAACTAAGTCTTAGACATTGCTGTAGCATAGGTTTTTTTTTTTTTTTTGTGGGGGGGGGGTGGCTTTGGATATATTGGAATCAAAGATAAATTGGCTGATATTTAAGCTTTCTGAAACTTTTTTTTTCCAAAATAGCTTCGATATTTATCTTTTTATATATTTTTTTTTTCATATTTAATGAATGTTCTTTCGTGGAAAGTTGATATACAGTAATGTAATATATGTTTATGAATAAACAGTACTTTTTCTTTCAAAAGTGTTACTTATTTATTTTTCTAAATAAAATGCATGTGTATTCTAAAAACTGTAGTAGTTACACTTTGAATTATAATTTTAAATATTTATATTTATTATAAAATACTGTGTGTCATGTTGTGGTCATTATATGAAATAAGCAAACAGGATATAAATTAATCAAAAAATGTACTAATTGATTAAACAGTGTATTGCAAATAAGCTTTTAATTTAGTGTTAAGAAGACCAAAACTAGTGTTTAACTTTATTAAACTCTTGTATTTAAATTTATTATAACTTCTTTATGCTTTTCCTGCAGATGACGACAATTCGTGGATATCCGGTGTTCAGAAATATAAATGTGAACTGTGTGATTTCTCCACTGTTAGAAAATCCAGTTTAAAACGACACTCAAAAATCCACTCTGGAGAAAAACCTTATACATGCGATGTGTGTTTTAAAGGCTTCATTCAAAGTTCTGATTTAAAAAGACATCAAGTACAGCATACTGGTGAAAAACAATATCTCTGTAGTTTATGTAGTAAATCATTTTCTCGGAGAGATAGTTTAGGAGTACATATGCTTCAACATTCTAGTGACTTAAGTATCTTATCTTAACTAAAATTATTGTTTCTGTATATGGATCTGCAATTACTTATTTTTTATTTTACTATTATTATTATTTTGTTGTTCTTGTCATTTTTTATATAAGCAGGGTGCCCCCTGGTGACTAAAAGACGACTATAACAACTATTTACATCTAAAAACAGCCAAAAAGCAACTATATTGAGGAAAACGACAACTGTTTTTCTCAAAGTATTGATGCAGTTTCTGTTTTTTAACAAATTCTAGTTTAACAAGATCTCTGTTCATGGTAAAGTTCTTGTAAATGTGTTACGTACCCAACCCCACGGTGACGTTGCTAATTGCAGCAAAGTAGTGGTGTCTGTGCAGAGATCTTGAGGAGTATCTGGCAATCAAAGATTTAAGGTAGGGGAGAGTTCCTATTTGGACCTCCTCCAAAAAAAAAAAAAAAAAAAAAAAAAAATTCTGAATATGGCCCTGCTGCCAAGAATGGGTAAGGTAGATTCATATTTTCTGCACTGTTATGTTGTAGCTCCCACTCTAAAATATTGGATATAACACTGAGCATGATAGATGGCTGAAGTTTAGTCTGGTCTTCTGCACGACCTTTGATCTAACACTCTGGAGATTTGTATTTTTTTCTCTACATGTAACGTGAATCTGTGTTGGAACCCCTGAAAAAGTGCTCTGTCCAAGGCACTCCCCCTATTCTAGATAGATACCCCTCATGTAGGTTTGCCTTTACACAATACAATACAATATTGTCCTTTTGTAATCTCAAAATTCCAAAAGCATGGTGCAGCCAACTTTCTAAATGGCACGGTGCCACATTATTAATATTAACATTTCATAATAAATGTTAAAATTAATGCACCTGCTTGCTTGTGAACTGCCATATTTCTTTCCATCAAATTCTGCTTTGTAATGAAGGCTTTGACAACTGGTGCAGTCCTTGTTTGCCAACCTATTCTTTCTAAACTTTGGCATTCTTCTATCCCTTTTTCTGTTTTCAAATTGCTGCCACACTCTTATTCTATGCCAACGACAATAAAATAAAAATTTCTTTTTTATGGGAAGTTTTTATTGTATTCATTTATTTTTTTAACACTTTGCTCTTGAAGCCTCTTTGCTCAAGCAACTCGGAGTTCGCCACTCCCGTTTATTTCTTAACTTTTTACAGTTAGCTTAAAATGACATTAGACACAATTTAACACTTTAAACATGTATATTTTAACATTTTACATGTCTATTATCCTGATTTTTCTCCTTTTTACACTTTTCCTTCAACAGTTCCTTTCTAGTCCCCATAGACAACAGTCTATACATGGATGTAATTTTATTTGTTACCTTCAAAAAGTCAAACTCATCTTCACTGGAACTGATTTCTTTATCATATTCCATACTTGTTGGGCTCTGCAGGGCTTGGCCCGAGTCACTTTTCTCATTATTTTTAGAAGTGGTCACTATCGGTAGCTATTTTGTACAGTTGGTCACTTTTTACTTCCTTGTATGGAGTATAAGGAAGTAATATGATCCTGAAAAATTTCGGGGACCAAATTTCGACGAAAAAACCGATTTTGACTATCTCTAAATTTACTTTTAAGAATTTTTTTATGCATCTCATCGTAAGCTAGCATGTACGATCCTATAAACATGTCTGCAATTCATTTTGGCATATAGACAAACTATAGGCAAGTCTATTTTGCCCAGTTTTTCCATGCCGTCTGTACGTACATACATATGTATGTAACTCTAAAACTATTTGTCTTAGAATGTTGAAACTTCATATTTAGGATTGTTCTAGCATTTAGTTGTGCATCTCCCCTTTTGGTCTCAATCGAATGGATAGTTTATGTACAGGACCGCCCAAAACATTCAAAATACTTTACGCTCTATGGGCCGAAATTCATTAAACTTGCATATCTAAAAACTCTTCGTCGTAGAATATTGAAACTTTATATTTAGGATTGTTGTAACATCTAGTTGTGCACCTCCCCTTTCGGTTCCATTTGACTGGATAGTTTATCTACGGGGCCGCCCAAGAGATTCTAAATACATTACGCTGTATGGGCCGAAATTCATTAAAGCATATTTTAGAGGTTTTTGGCTATTTCAAACAACTCAGAAGTGATATATGCTGTAAAAAGTTACAAAATGAATTTCTCCATTAAAAAAAGTATCTTTATCATTTATAGTTCTGCTACAGGAACATTCAAAAAATTTTCAATACATTACGGTCAATGGCAATTTTAGGGGCATTCATCCATTTCAAGCACAATACCGTCCTACCATAATGGTCTGACTACAGTCACGCGCCTCCCTCAACAACTACGCCAAAAGTCGCTAATCTTGGCACCTTTTGGTGTATGTGTGTATGTATTTAAGTTTATAATCTCAAAAACTAGTAGTCATAGAATGTTGAAATTTCATATATAAGATTGGTGTAACATCTAGCTGTGCATCTCTATTTTTGGTTCTAATCTAGTGGAGAGTTTATTTACAGGACCACTGAAAAGAATTTCAATACTTTAATGTCTATGGACATCTTCAATATAATACAATTGTAGACAGTCATTGTTTGGCCCATGCCCAAAATCTCTCCGTCTGTCATCGACGTTGGTGAGTTTTGCTGAAATATCACCAAATTTGGGATAGTCAGTCATTTGCCTAAAATATTGCCATCTGTCATTGTTCTTAGTGAGTTTTGGTAAAATATTGCCAAATTTGGAAATAGTCTGTCGTTTGGTCCATGCCCAAAATCTTGCCATTTATCGTCGACCGTGGCGAGTTTTACCAAAATATCGCCAAATTTGGCGATAGTCAGTCATTTGGTCCATGTCCAAAATATCGCCATTTTTAATCGTCCTTGGCGAGTTTTGGCGAAATATCGCAAAATTTGTGGCTATAGTCAGTCATTGTTTGGCTGGTGCTTAAAATATTGCCATATGACATCGACCTTGGTGAAGTTCGCCAAAACTTGGCGCCAAAAATTATTTCGTATTTTGTATAACTCTAAAATTTTAACCTGTAGAATTTTGAACTTTTGTATTTAGAACTATATTGTAATATCTAACTCTTTTTGATATATTTTTTGACTGCAATCGACTGGGAATTTATTTACAGGGTCAGCCAAATGACTTTAAATATATTAAGGTGTATGGATGTATTCAATTCATTGAAAGTCTGTGGTCAATGACTAATTTGGCTCTCCCCAAAATCTCACAAATTATCTCAAGCTTGTCACCTTTTGGTGAAATATTGCCAAATAAAGTGTCAGAAGGAAATCTTTCAAACTGAACTCAGCTTGGCAATATCGAAATATTTGGCTAGAAATCTCTAAACTTTACTACTGATATTTTATCTCTTTCAAACAAACTAAGTTTAGATGAAGTGCACTGCAAATATTTTTGATTTAATAGACGTGCAAGGAAGTCATGTGTTGTCCACATCAAATTTTTTTAATGATAATCAAAGTTCATTCAAACATCTCCAGAAATCGAAACTAAATCCTCTCGCGGACTGTTCTTATGTCTTGTCATTCTCCTCTCTCTCTCTCTTTTTTTTTTCCTTCTAAATCTGGCCTCTCGGAGAAAAAAATAGTTCAAAACGGGTTACCCCTCCACACACACAAGTCCTGTCAGCCCGTAAATCATATTTTGTTTTGAATGACTCAATTTTCTAGGAACAAATCTAGAATGACATCACTTTCAAGTGGACATCATGTATGAAGCCTGTTAAGAAATGTAACTTATAGTTTAATGCTTCTTTTAAATTGTTAAGTAACTGATTCATGAAGTTAGTCTTGTGTGTTTCAGAGTTTCTTGTAAAACAGTTTTTCACAAACAGTACTGCATGTTAATGTCATAAATGATGCCATTAACATAATAAATTCTGTGTTGAGTGGTATAATTTGTCACTATTTAGTCATTTTTTAAAAATACTTAGTCACTTTTCTCACTAGTTTTGTTCCTATGGCTTGGGCTGAGCCCTGGCTCTGTAATCTTGAAGACTGTCAAGTTCAAACTAACATCAGAGTCTGACCCGTGATCATGAGTCAGGGTGTCTACCATCATGCAAAGGTCACGGAAAAGTCAAGAATTAGAAAAATGGTCACGAAAGTCAAGAAAAGGTCAAGAAATGAAGCACTAGGTCACGATTAGCGACGCAACTCCCTTTTTCAGTTTCATTCAAATTCTTAGTTGACGATTTTCGTAACTAAATTTTCTAATCTTTTGTGCACCATTTTTACAGTTTTGCTAATAAACGTACAGTTTACCGCATAATTCTGTCGATCTTTGTTGTAGATATATTTAATTTTGAAATCGGGGCTTATTCGCTGATCACCCTGTATATTAATACAGGTGTTAATTTTAAAAGTATAATTTTTTCTTCATTCTATCAGTATGATGCAGGGGTGCAGAAACTGTTTTTACTCTCAACATTTCCCTCAATCCATATGCAAATTTCCCCAAAATTTTATTATATGTTTATAGACTTGCATAAGTTCTGTATTACCATAAGTGTAAAAACATTTGCAATGTACAAGCTACATACATGTTTACTAAATAGCAATTGGTCCAAGTTAAGAGAAAGCAAACTGCTGATTGGTGAAAAAGTTGAAAAAAAATCGCTTTAAGAATAGGAATGGGAAAGAATAACTCGAAGAATTTTGTAATACATTGTTAAAATCGAAATCAATTGTATATTTTTTGTAAAATTTCCCCCTATCCTAGATTGCCAGATCGTACATATTCTGCATCTCTGGCACGAATGTATTTTTGATATTAGTGTTTCGTATTTGTTATGGTCAAGAAAAGGTCAAGAAAAAGTCAAGAAAAGGTCAAGAAATCAAGCTTACTTTATATGGTAGACACCCTGTGAGTGCATTTGATGTAAGAAATTCTTATACCCACTTGAAAGTGGTGTCATTCTAGATTCCATAAGATTACACATAAAGGAATGGAGATAGACTCATAAAGCAATATTGCTTAAGCCAAATCTAAATAAACATCACTACCACTCAAATCATCGCACCAATCCCAGTGGTGAATGAGAGCCACCTTTTCAGTTACCACATTACATCCAGTGTTAACTGAGAAGTAACACTCGAATACCTAGGGTTAATGTGCAGAATAAATTTTCAAAAAGTAATTTTAACAGTACCATTATCTAATAATCTTAAATCTGCATATTTCTTTATCCTCATGTGTACAATTTTGAGAGAGCCTGTTGTGTTTTGCAGTTTAATTTTTACTTAAAATCTCTGGAAAGACATTAAAAAGGATTATGAAACATAAATTGTAAAACATCCCTGTTTTATAATATTATGTTTCATAATTTCTACACTTGAAAGACCAGAAGTAAAGGTAAGCACCATTTGCTACAAAGTTATATATATATATATATATATATATTCATACTTCACGAATGTTATATAAACTTATTTAAAAAAACAAAAATGTAAAAGTTTTTTTTTTTTTTTTTTTTTTTTTTTTTTTGTTACTATGAAGGTTAACTTTGTTTGATTTCAGTCTGTTTAGACTGTTAAACAACCTACTGTTTTTTCCATAAAGACTATTATTAGGCTATTTTGTACTCAAGACTACTACCATAGGAACTATTTTTGCAACTACTATGGTGGGCACTCTGTATAAGTATAAACATATTTTCTGGTGTACTTGTTATATGGTTTCTGTTGATGTTAAATTGTTTTTATGTTAAAATAAAATGTATTACATTATTTAATATGTTATTAATTAATCAGGGGTTGATCAAGGAATTTTTTTCTAGGGTCCAATTTTTGTGAAAACTGTTCATTTTTTGTAAAAGTTACCTTTTTCTTAAAATAATTTATAAAACAAACTAAAATATGAGAAAATTGTTAATGAAGGGCTGTTTTGATTGTATTTTTGTGAAGAACTGATAATAATTTGGTGAAGGGGTCGTTAATAAATTATTTTGTAAAGGGGCCTTAAAACAGACCCAAATTTTGTCTGCATCAATCCCTGTTAGTGTATGTATTCATTATATTATTTCATGTGTGTGCAGGTATAAATTGCCACCTTTATTATTATTATTATTATGTGTTACTAGGGTTTCCCCACCCCTTAATAATTAAGTCTTTAATTTCTGCATCTAAAATAAACCATGTTTCTATAAATGTAAAATTAATTGAATACCAGCTATAAAATTGCAAAGTTTGAAGTAGTTTTTTTTTTCATTTTATTGTTCATTGGAATATTTTTTTATCCTTGCAATTTTTATTGGAGTTCTTATTTTCTGTTAATTGTAATATGTAATTACGTGTAGTTTATATTAATTGTAATATGTAGTCGCATGTAGTTTGTCACTTGTAATATGTAGTCGCATGTAGTTTGTCACTTGTAATATATAGCAATTGAACGTTTATTTGTTTTTACAACCTATGGAAATGAAGTATCCTCTGGAATGTATATCTATTGTGTATGTGTAGTTATCTTATTATAGCTTTTATAGAAAACTTAAGCAATTTTGTCCCTTGTATTTCATTATTTCAAAATAAATTTATATGTGTAATTCACATCTTTGTTCATATGCTTATTGTCACAATTATTATTTATATTTAATCATTAATATAAATTTAACTAAGCATGACTTTTCTGCTAGTGTTTAAAAACACTCAAATACATTTTTACTACATTACTACTTTTATTAATTTTCCTTATTTGGTATAGAATTTTATATTTATTTAGGAATTGTAAATGATAACTTTTGTTTCAACATATGTTTATTCTTAAGATGATCATTTATTTTGATAACAACCAAATAATTATTACTGCTTGATTATTTCATTGCCATGTGCTTGTTTATTTACTTCACACTAAAAGACTGTGTTTTTTTTTTTTTTTTTGTTATTTAACTAACTATGGGTGCCTTAGGCAATGAGAATAACAAACCATTTTCTTTATGCAATAATATCATACAATTTTGAGGCTTTTAAAATAAAAAATTACTGAAAATGGAAGAGACAAACTAAATTTTAATATTTTTAGAGTTTGGGAATTTACAAAACCTATTTTTTTCTATCGAACACTTTTGTAAATGATGTACAAACTATTTTATAAAATTACTAAGTACTTAAAAGAAGTGTAGATGACTGAAGTGTAAATTTATTTATCTTATTTTTATTGCTTCATAAGATATTTGTGCAATAAGAGGACTCAACTACATCAACATGAGTAAATGAAGGAAGTATATAATAGAATTTCTTTCTTTCTTTTTTTTTTTTTTTAATACTTGTTTTTTTCCAACTGATTACCTTTAATAGCTTATGATATTCATGCAAATTACTTTTTATTAAATTTTTAAAAATTACTTTCAGTTATTTATCTAATATAATTTCCTTGTTTTATATACAGGCTTGTGTTAACATTTTTGCATTTCTTCAGAATGTAAACATGTCTGTTTTCTCAAATGTTAGTGGAAATATTAAATTAAAATTTATAATATGTGGTAGCCAGGTGTATCTACAGTTTCTGTATAGATAGCAAAATATTTTTAGGTTACAAAAGAACCTTTAGCATGTGCACAAGCAATATGTAGGGCTAAGATCTTCATGGCCTATTTGCTTTTGTGTATTAAATTTGTAGACAAAACTTTATTTTTACCATCTAATAAAAAAAAAAAATTCTGAAATAAATGTCATTTTATCCATGTTGACAGAATTAAATTGGGACTTAAATTCCTAAAAGTCAGTCCTTGAAATTCAAAATCAGTTAAGATTCCTTAAAAAGCCCTTATATTTTGCAGAATACTCCTTAAAACAATGTATTTTTTGTTGAACATCAATTAAAAATGTCTTCTGTCTCAAAGTAGCTTCATTATCCTGCATAGCCTAAAATATTGAGTGCAACTTAAATATGTTTTTAAAATACTTCGCCATTTAGCTGCAGTACAGAAATTGGAGCTGAATGAAACTTTGAAAATCTAATCATGCAAAAAGAGTTTTAAAAATGATAAAGAACATACCTTAACCCCCCTTATGGTTTGCATTATAAAGCAGTTCCTACAAATAAAATATTTTTTTAGTTCCTCTAATTTCTTTAAAAAGTTCTTTTTTCTAAACTTTCTTTTATTTATTCCAATAATAGTTATTCAAGATTTTAAAGGTGCATCTCAACCTTAATTGATATATATATATGTACAAGAAATCAAAGCTCTTTGTGGAGGCAATTACAATAGGTGCTAGAAAAAACATTTGATGAAAATATGGCTACACTCAGTATATTTAATCTTCGTCCAGCTAAAGTAAATGTACCCAAATCGAATTTCGTGCACTTCTGGAAACACGCAGAATTTTTTTGTATTCGAATAATTTCGTTTTGTGTACACAGCCTTCTTATATCAGTGTTTCAAGCAGACGATTATTTTAATGAAAAAAAAAATTTAACTATGTTCTCTGGAAAAACTGTTTCAAGTAAATTAAATCGCAATTTTCCCTTTAAAGCCTGATAACTGTGACTTCTGTATGACATCATTGTTACTTGAAACATCTAATTTTGTAATGCAAATGATTAATTTTTTTTTTACTTTCAGAAATAAAATGGAGCTGAAAAGAGCGAAAAGTCACTTAAAAATGAGGGAGCGGTTGGATTTTAAGATTTTTAAAGTAGTGCTGATTGTTTTCAATATTTTTATACATAATTATGAAAATTTTGAAGCGGATCGTACAAACGGTGTAGATGTTATTATGCTTTTTGTGTTTTTTATCCCTTTAAATGCCGCACTATGACCTAGGAATAAAATGTATAATTAATTCATCAAAATTACATTACAATGCACCCATAATGACTGTGAAACAAAAAATCACCGAAAAAAAAATTCCTTCCCTGATTTCTTGGATGTTCCATTTTTGAAACATTGGCACGTAACGCTATCTTTCCTCCTCTTTATTTGCTTCATGTAAACAACAAAACGCTGTATGATGAATCTTTTAATCAGTAATAAAGGTTTACTTGATAATTTGGTGTGAAATTACAAAAATTTAAGCAAAGCTCAATAAAAATTTTGTAATTTTTAAATTAGTATAATATTTTATAAGAAATGAAACACAAAACTGTATAAAAGAACAATAAAAACAATTTTATGCTTGCATATTGAGCAAGCATAAAAAAGTTAGTTAGTGCTTGACTTATAATACAAATAATATAAATAGATGCAATTCTAAAAATGCAAAATACCTTATCAAGAAAGAATGAAATATTTTATTCTTTAGAGGGTGCTTAGTATTTCAACCAGTAATACAAAAATTTTAAAATGTACTGAAACACTAATTTCCTTTTATCATTTTATAACATTTCTCGATGTCTATGATGTGGTGGAAAATGTACATGGAGCTTTTTGTTGTATTGAAAACACATGTTTATGGTTTTGTATTTTTTTCATACTACAAAATGCCCTTACCATGTAGCTGCATAATGTGCATATGAATTTTTAGCAGACTTTTACTGATGGGCACCGGGTTCAGGTATAATGTTGATTTTAGGCTTTGTCTAAAACAAATGTAAATTAATTTCTCTTCTAAAATTCTAGTGCCCACACTTGTCTCTATGTGTAAATAGCTCAGAACTACTATTATTTATTTCTTCTTCACCAATAATGAACCAGTTTTCATCAAGGGGCAACTGTCAAATATCTGTGATTGACTTATTTCTATCATCCGATAATGAATTTTTTAAAAGTCAACATTCTCTATAGTTAGAAATTTCTTAGACTGCACCACATTATTGCTACACATATTTATACAAATTTTTACTGAAATGGTCTATAAAAATTGCACAGCGGCGAAAGAAAATCAAACATGTAATTCGGTGTCACTCCCTCCCACATGTTCCCACTTAAAAAAAATAAATAAACCCTTCTGAAGCAGTTGCGTTCATTGCTAACAGAAGAAACAAACAGCTAACTGAGCTCAAATCGGAGGAATTCAGCACTAACTTACCAGCTAAAGGGATGAGAGATAAGACAACTTTTCTGCCCCCCCCCCAGTCCTTCACCCTTCAAAAATAAGTAGCATACAGTTAATGCCTTTGACAGACTTATGTTTAGCAGATATAAACACTGAATGTATTAAAATCTAATAAAGCAACACATACCCTGATTTCGTATATCGTTACATGCCAATGTTCCTTTTTTTGAACAGTGCAGTTTATGCAAGCTTGAGCAGAGATATCTTGCTATTATTTGATTTTCTTTTATTATCTCTTTGAAGTTATCCTTTGTTAATACAATAGAGGAATTTTATAGAATTTTTTTTTTCTTTTGTACTGTGAAAATTGTAAAAAAAGACTATTTTTAGAAAGTTTTCTGGGCTGAAATTTTAGCGTTTGAAAAATAAATAATCTATCAAAAAATCAATCATACTTTCAGTAATAAGCAGTATTTTTTTTCAAACTGATAGATACAATAGTTTAGTTTTTAAAAAATATTGAACATGATGTTCCAAAATAGGAACATTGGCATGTAAAAGGTTAATTTTTTTTAACTTTTTAATCTTGAAGTAATGGTGGTAAAAGCTTTATCTTCGAGTCATAGCCAGAAATTCTTAGAGAGTGAGTCAGGGATCATCGTAACTATATAGTAGGATATCAGATATGCAAATAAGGGGTTTCACAGTCGCTGATGATTCATGGCTTTGCACTTAAGTATAGTATTGCTGCGACAGAAGTTGCATTTTTTTAAATAGGTGAATTATTGAGATGGCCAATGTGCATTTTGCTCCTGGTTGCACTTCGGGTGTTATGAGTGAAAGAAAGAGAAATGCTACCTTTGGATTAAAGAGTACTAGTTTATTCAAAGTTCCCAATGTAAGCCTTGTTTTCCGTGAGTAATAGAAAAAATTCGTCCCATGTTCGTATTCCGTTACCACTGGAGTTATTATTTTTTTCTTCTATTTGTTCATTTCAATGGCCAATTTGGTTAAATAATAAATAATTCGTTTGTATTAGCGAAATGTATTTTCATTGTAAATGTTTAAAAAAAAAAAAAAAGCGTGCGTTGGACGGCTATGGGGATGGTGGTGGCTGTAAAATAACATTTTTAAAAATATTCTATCATATAATTAATAGTACTTATTACAGTTTAAGTATTGTTTTTAATCCATTAAGACAGAGTGAGATGCACACTTATATTTTAGAAATATGCATAAAAACTCTTAACTAGTAAATTATTATAATAGCATAAATGTATGTAAAATGTATTATTTTAATAACTATAGCCTTTTATTTCTAAGTGGAATGGGTGTGTTAGCATTGTTGCGTGTATTTTTTAGGACCGCGATGGTCAGGAAATTCTGTCAATTATCAGGGAAACTGATTTCAAATTTTTTGTGGCAGCCATGTTTTATAAGGCGAACTAAGACAGTTCAGAATAATATAGCAATGTGGAATTGGAAATGTCTTCTTTATATACCTGTTAATAATTACTTTGGAAGAAGTGTTTAAGTGTTTGACTAATTTCTTAACTGAGCTTCTCATAAACTGTGGACTTTTCTTTGGCAATTTCATCAATGAATTGAAGTAGAATTTGTAAACAATCACTTTTAGTCAAGTGCTTTCTGTGAAAGATGCACTACTTTTTAACAAATCATAGTCAGACAGTTTGCTATTACTATCTTTCAAAGTGATTGTTAACAGGAGCATGAAGATGACATTTCCATCCCACATTGGTGTGTGGTTCTGAACTGCCTTGGCTCGCTCTACCATGTCTCTCATCCCCCCCTCCCCCAGGAGAATCTCCCTGTATATAAGAAGATTTATAGTGCTGAATTCAAAATGAAATACATATTACATAATTCAAAATTATTTATTTTGTTGTTGCTGTTGGTAATACTTTGTTTGGCAGTTGAACTAAGACATGTTTCTCAATAATAATGTTCTGAAACCATTTACTAGACTTAAAAGAAATGTTGAAATGGCTTTATAAAGCCATTAATTTTATTCTCTGACCAGAGTGAGAACTCTAGAAATTTATTTTACAAACAAGATATCTCTTTTCTCTTAATGTGTTATTTGTTTCAAGTGTTGACTTTTGTATGTTAAAGCCACAAAAGTTTATTCTGCATCTGTACATTTCACAGATAGCATAGTATGCATTTTTCATTGCAGTCCATCTTCTTAATATTAGGTTTTTGGTTTCCTTATTTTATTACAAAATATTTCATTCTGAATAGAAGTTTTACTAATATTTTTCGTCCAAAAGCACAACAAAATTGAACAAAAGAAATTTAAGTTTCCTTGGAAGTGTTTCAGCATAGGCTTAATTAGTAATCAATAATGATTATCTGCTGATGTTAATCCTGAAAATACACATTAAATATTGAGTTATGTGACATTTTTTATTTAAGTATTTACTGTTATTAAAGTTAAGTTAAACTTATATTTCTCTTCCAGATGCTAATGAACTTCAAGCTTTGGAAATGCAGAAATTTAAGTGCCATCTTTGTTCTTATTCTACTAACGTGAAGTTCAACTTTCAGAGACATCATTTTATTCATTCTGATAAACGACCTTATCATTGTAATATATGCAAAAAAGGTTTCATTCAGAGAAGTGATTTGAAGATACATATGGTTCAGCATTCTGGTGTGCTTCCATACCAATGTAGCCAGTGTTTTAAAATGTTTCCATGTCGTTCATCCTTGAATCGTCATTTTCATAACCATTTTTGTTAAGCTTGGTCATCTTGCATTTGAATTTTGGAGAATATTAAAAGGCTTTGTATGTAATACAGTAGAGAGCCAGAAATCTGCACAGCTTGGGACAAAGGCTTGTGCGGATTTCAGGCCATAAAATATAAATCATATTACATTTACATTTCTATTTAAGAAAAGAAGAATACAATTACAATGAAATAAAAACACAGTCAAAAGTATTTCACTTATATTTTCACTTTAAATACAAAAGCATAGGAGAAAAAAGAAATTACACAAAGACTAGCAAAGCAAATGGTTTCAAAATTTCCTTTCTCTAATTTTGAAAATATGTTCTATGGTGATTTGTTTTAAAATATTTTTTTCTACTTTCAGTTTCTTTCTTTCTTTTATTTATTTAATTTTGCAAATGGTATAACTGTTTAAACAATAACTTTTTAAATATGCAGTTTAAAAAATAACTTTAAACTGCATATTTTCATCAGAATATTTAAAGAGAATTATCATTAATTCTTGTTTTGTTACAGAACTTAGCTGTTGTAAAAATTTAAGGTTTCTTCTCTTAACTTTAAAATTTTATCAAATGGATTTTATTATTAACATTACCCAAGTTTTTATCATCATCATCAGAATCATATTTATCTGGATTCAAGAAACTTTTCAACAATTTCATCATTGGTGGAATACTGCAAATTTCATTATTTACATCAGAGAAGGTGTGCGGATTTTAGGTCGGCGGATTTCTGGCGTTCAACTGTATATAATTCTTGTTGTCTCAAAGTTTTGTCTCAACGCTACTTTTGTGCACATATAATGCATAATTGTAACACCATGCTAATAGTAATCTTTAACTCTTAAGTATACTTATTTAAGGAGTATTATAATTGAAAGTTTCATATAATCAAAAGTTAGTTCTCATAGAAGAAGACAGTGTCTGTCTGTCTCTGTGTGTGTAGTGTCTGCCAATCTTGATTATCTCGGTATATAATTAGGGTAAGTGCACCAGTAATTGACACTTTCAGAGCAATAATAAGCATTAACTAGTAATTGCTAATTACTAAAACTATCTTGAAACAAAATTTTTGTATTCAAAACTTAAGTGGTTTTTGGAATTCGTGTAGGGCATAATTTATTACAGAATATTGGAAATTTCTGTATTTATATGCTGTCATGGTGGTGACCAGGGGCGTAGCCAGGGGGGGGGATATCGGGATATATCCCCCCCCCCCCCCCCCCCCCGAAATTTTTAGATTAGTGATGAAATTCTGTCTATTTATATTCTGTTCTGTCTATTTTATACACATATAAGTTCATATCCCCCTGAAAAATTTTCAAGGCACATATTCCCCCCCCCCCCGAAAATTTTTCTTGGCTACGCGCCTGGTGGTGACACCAGTAATTGACACCAAGAAAAAAAATTTTAACCCAGTAATTGTTACCTAAGAAATAAGTAGAAAAACCTGCTGATTTATTTTTTGGTGTGATGATGTAAAAATGACAAAAGCAAATGAAATGAAATTTGGTGACATGAATTGGGGGGGGGGGGGTCACTCAACTTAAGCTATATGTGTCAAATTTTGATAAGATTTTGAGATTTTGCAAAAATTGCTTCAAACTGCTTAAATTTTTGTTATCACATAACGACTAAAGCGAATGAAATGAAATTTGATAACATGATAGGTGATCACTCTACCTAAACTATAATGTCGATTATTTTTTAAATTTTGATTAGATTTTCAGATTTTGTAAAAATTGTTTCAAAATGCATAAATACTTATTTTAGCATCACGTAATAATGACTGAAGCGAATGAAATGAAATTTGGTGATATAATAGGTAAACATGCAGCTTTAATTATATCTGTATAATTTCTTAAAATTTTGGATTAGATTTTGAGATTTTGCAAAAATTTATTCAATTTGTGTAAATATTTGCTTGTCTATCACATATAAAGCGCTCTAGGGAATGAAATAAAACTTAAACTGTAGACATCAAAGTACTTCACAAAATTTCAAAATCTATAAAAAATTTTGAAAAAATGAGAAAATGTTTGTTCTTTTCCTGAAAAATGGTAACGGAATAGAATAAATTTTTATATTAAAAGCAAGTTAATGTATGGGACATGGAAGTAAAACTATAAAACCAATGGCTATCTCATTTGCTTGTTATCATGTGATACTTGGGCTTGATTAACCTGGAAAACAATTTTGCTTACTGAGGTATAACCCAAAACGGACAGAGGTCACTTTATGTTATTAAAAATTGTTTCCGTATCATTACTGCCAGAAAACAGCTGTTTCAAACTCAGTCATAAACTAGTTTTGTAGTTTTATTATATAGTTATGTCATAAAATAATCCCATTTTATTTATCACTCTTAATATTTCCTTCACAGATACCATCAACTTTCTGAAGTTTGGCATGCAGCGATTCCAATGTCCTGACTGTTCTTACTCTACTAATGTCAAGTGTAACCTGCAACGCCATTTACTCACTCATTCTGGTGAAAGACCTTATCAGTGTAGTATTTGCGGAAAAGGCTTTATACAGAAAAGTGATTTAAAATTGCATACCTTTCGGCATACTGGTGAAAGGCCTTATCAATGTACTATATGTAATAAGGGTTATGTTAACAAAACTGCTTTAAAATTACACATGTTTCAGCAGCATCTTAAAAAGTCTCACAAGTGATTGCTTTAGCCTACAAACAAAGTTTTTATTTTTAAAATCAAGAATTTTGTGCATTTTAAATATTTTCTATTTATTTTTACTGAAAGCCATTTTCATGTATA
Organism: Cheiracanthium punctorium; assembly: GCA_038373885.1. Lineage (NCBI taxonomy): Eukaryota > Metazoa > Arthropoda > Arachnida > Araneae > Cheiracanthiidae > Cheiracanthium > Cheiracanthium punctorium. The sequence continues at coordinate 78,684 of JAWZYV010012088.1, forward strand.
CAAATATATCTGCAGTATTAAATTTTTTAGTTTTAATTGTGTCTGGCAGTGGCTCAATAGGTTAAGCTCATTTCCCACCAGAACACTAATGGTGAAGAATCACTGCCTTTGACTTGTTCTTAGGAGGGTGAGCACCTCTCTTGACTGCCTCTGTTGAGGCCCATGTGTTCTTAAGGGAGCTGGTGCACATAAGGTCTATCATGGCTCCAATGTCCTCCATGTTCAAACAACACCTCTGAGGATTCCAATCTAGGTGCTATGTCTCTCATCTGGAATTGGTTCAGAATTGAGAGACTATTCTCAGGAACACTGTTGGCCTGCCTTCTAGGCACTCCTTTAATGAAATGACCAACATTGCCTGTCTTCATAGTGGTTGGCAGCTGACCTAGACATTAGGAAATAAAAGAAAAGTTGTAATTTTCTGTCAATAAAAGAAACATATTTAAAATTACATTCCTGGAGGGTTAAAAAGAATGTTATTGATGATTTTAAATTTGCTAATAGACGACACAATTTTAGTTCTTTCAAATATATGATGATAATTGAATCTTATGGATTATGCATTTCATTTAGTGCAAATGAGCCTTTCTATGTACAAGGGTTTTAACATAATTATAGTAGTTCATTGAGTAAAATTAATTTTTAATTAATTCTTTGTAATTCAAATTTTTTTCTTTGCACAAGAGGGTTCTAAATGAAACTGTGGCACCTTTAATTAATATATATATATATGATTTTGCAAGTAAAACTGCATTACATTTCTTCAATATAATCGCCATCAGAGTTTAATTCCTTTGCTCAAATGTCAGAAACCCATAAAATACTGATGGCAAGGTGCTGTTTGCTGATGATAAGGAATAGTTGAGCACCGATTACTCTATCCACACATCCTCTTTTCCTCTCTACCCCCACCATCCCTCCACGCCTTACCCTTAATTTTTATGAAATAACACATCTTTGTCACAGGCTTCACATAATCCTTGACAGCATTTATATGCATTTTTACTGTGAGCAACCTTGATTTTAATCCACAACTGCGGATTACCTTTAGTAAATGTGCAGTAAAAATGAACTCGCCTCTTTCATAATTAATACATAACAATACATCTTCTAACTGGATCAACTATTTTATGCACTCTACATATCAACAACAGCACCACCTTACTGCTTATATACTTGTTTCTGCATCCCCTATCTTCTGTGACTTTGTGAACTCTGAACTACATTGCCAGCTTTATTTACAGCCCTCATATTATACTTTTAATTTTAAAAATACTTTGTTAAAAACACACATAAATTAAAAATAGAAAGTATGTCCTTTTTGGGTGGTAGACCTTTACAGGAAATCCCTTCTGTGTGAAAGTTGGTATTCTTGTATATTGATGAAAAGTAAACCTTTTCATCATCATTCTTTTGTGTCACCCAAAACATACATGTACTTCCTATTTTTAATTTATGCATTTTCCAACAAAGTACGTTCATGTGGATTTAACACGCTTTTTTTAATGTTTTATGATGTAACGTATTTATAGTCATATAAGACCCCCTCCTTTCCTGATCAAAAAATTTGATTTTTTAAAAATCTGCATTTAAGTCAACCCTCCACTTTCCCGATCAAGAAATTTGAATAAAAAAAAAAAAAAAAAACATTTATTCAAAATCATCTGAAAAAAAAGGAAGTACCGTAATTTATGGAAGAAATGCCACGGCGTTTATGAGTTTAAAAGCTAAAAAAAAGTAAGTGCGGCGTTTACAATATTTTTTATTTTTTTAAACCGATCTTCAACAAAAAATCGAAAAATTCGTTTAGTGATAATTTTCTCAAAAGATGGCGCTACCACCGACACGTACTCTTTAGCGTGCACAGATCACAGCGTAGCGAATCAGAATGCGAACCTACCCCCATAGAAAAGAGATTTAATCTTTGATTCAGTTTCGGAGAAAGTCAGAGCGCCCTGAGATGGGTCCATGTCCGATGCTCTGAAGTGGATGGCTTCATACATCCAACCGATGTCTCCTCAATTAAGTAAAAAGAAAAAAAAATAGAAGTAAATCTTTTATATCTACATTTTAGAACTATAATTAAATTTTAATGAAGTTTTGAATATATATTTTGAAGGGTTAAAGTTCTATAAAATACCGCAAAAGTGCACTACCCTCTATTAAATGCACCCGTTTTTCACATGAACCTCTATTGTTCTTAAAATACTGAATTTCAGCCAAAATTAGTCTATGTTGCACCCGGTGCGAGTTTAACCCTTCCCCCACCCACCCAAAAAAATAAATAAAGTTAATCTAAAAGTTATTTTTTTAAATCACCGTGCGGCTTTGCGCCCTGTGCAGGAAAACTCTATCAAATAAACACTGCCAACTAATTGGTATGCTCAAGAAATGCTGAGTGCTTTTAAAATAAATCCCAATGTTATAAATATCAAAAATAATAAATAAATAGAACGATCAAGTGTTGTTACACAACATTCAGTTTAAAACAACAATTTGCTGAAGCAAGCTCATTACGTAATCAACAGCTGGCCATCCGCGGGGGGGAAAATGTTTACTTTTAACTGGAGCCTCTTCTCACACATCGATTGCTGTTTTCATTTTAATGGTGCCTGGTAGTCTGTCCGAACTTTGTGCGGATGCAAGAAGGTTTTTAGAACTTATTTTTTTATTTCTATAAATTCGCCTTTGTGAATATGAATATCGATATCTGATTATTTGAAAATAGAAATCGTAAGCTTTGTAAAATAGCGGTAAATACTTTAAAACATTCTATGGGAAGGGGGAGAAAAAAGATTTTTTTTTACCGTTTATCTAAATTCTCCCGAAATATATCCGATCAACTTAATAGCTTTACTAATAATTTAGGTCTAATAAGTAATGCAATATATTTTTTATTTATTTATTTTTTGTTAATTAAGAAATTATTTTAGAAATTGAATTTTATCTGGCATTGACTTCTTCTGACCACGATCACTCCCCCCACCAACGATCGAGGCTGTGGCGTTTATGCCGGGTGCGGTGTTTCTGATGATTTTCTAGCTAACTAAGCTCATTTTCGTGGGTACGGCGTTTACGCCGGGTGCGGCATTTCTTCCATAAATTACGGTACTAAATATACAATAATAAAGATAATAATATACAAAAGTAGTTTACAGAATTAAACTGATAATAATGAATAGTAACAACATGGCTATTCTGATAGTATGGTTTGGTAAAGTAGTAACATACAAAGTTAAACTGATTCAAAATCCAATTCAGTATCGGAGGAGGTGGTGTGTGTACTTTCATTACCTGAACCAAACCCCCACGCCAGCGCTGATAAGAAAAACAATTCCTTCCTCCTGGAAATTGACAGTAAACAATGTCATTGTGTTAGGAAATGTGGGAAGCAAAAAATTGTCTTCCAAAAGGGTATTTTTGAATTTTGATAAAAATTAAAGAATTTTCTTAAGATAAGGACCCTCGCATAAGTCGACCCCTACCCCCCCCCCCCCCCCCCCCCCCAGCTTTAAATCTTTTTTTTTTTTTTTTTTTTTTACCAAAATTTCTCGACGTATACATGGGTAAATACAGTACTTGTACCCTTCATTACATGTAAACATGCCAGGATTGCTAAGAAAAACTGGAAAAACTAAGAAAATTCAGAGAATTTACATGGAAAAACTCAAGGAAAAAATCTGATGTGTCCAACACAACTTGCTTGCACGTGCATTAGATCAAAAATATTTTCGACGCACTTCCTCTAAACTTATTTGTTTGAAAGAGATAAAATATCAATAATAGTAAGGTTTAGCGATTTCTAGCCAAATATTTCGATATCGCCAAGCTGAGTTCAATTTGAAAGATTTCCTTCTGACACTTTATTTGGCGATATTTCACCAAAAGTCGACAAACTTGAGATAGTCTGCGAGATTTTGGGGATAGCCAAAGTAGTCATTGACCACAGACTTTCAATGAATTGAATGCATCCATACACCTCAATGTATTTAAAGTCATTTGGCACACCCTGTAAATAAATTCTCAGTCGATTGCTGTCAAAAAAGATATTGAAAACAGTTAGATATTACAATAGTTCTATAAAATACGAAATATTTTTTGGCGCCAAATTTGGCGATATTTCGGCAAAACTCGTCAATGTCGCCGACATTTGGCGAAATTTTAAGCATGAACCAAACACTGACAGATTATTTCCAAATTTGGCGATATTTCGCCAAGAACGATGACAAATGGCGATACTTAGGGCATTGACCAAATGACTGACTATCGCCAAAACTCGCCAAGGTCGAGGACAGACGGCGAGATTTTGGGCATGTACCAAATAATGACTGTCTACAGTTGTATTATATTGAAGATGTCCATAGACATTAAAGAACTGAAATTCTTTTCGGTGGTCCTATAAATGAACTCTCCAGTAGATTGGAACCAGAAATCGAGATGCACAATAGATGTTACAACATTCTTATATATGAAATTTCATAATAGTTTTTGAGATTTGAGAGTTAAATATGCACACACGTACACCAAAAGTCGCCAAGCTTGGCGACTTTTGGCATAGTTCTTGAGGGAGGCACGTGACCGTGGTCGGACCATTACCTAACTTATGTGGTAGGACGGTATTGTGCTTGAAATGGATGAATGCCCCTAAAATTGCCATTGACTGTAATGTATTGGAAATCTTTTGAGTGTTCCTGTAGCAGAACTATAAATGATAAATACACTTTTTTTAATGGAGAAATTCATTTTCTAACTCTTTACAGCATATATCACTTCTGAGTCGTTTGAAATAGCCCAATACCTCTAAAAAACGCTTTGATGAATTTCAGCCCATAGAGTGTAATGTATTTCGAATCTTTTGGGCGGTTCTGTAGATAAACTATCCAGTCGAATGGAACCGAAAGAGGAGGTGCACAACTAGATGTTACAACAATCCTAAATATAAAGTTTCAACATTCTACGCCTAATAGTTTTTGAGTTAGGCGAGTTTAATGAATTTCGGCCTATAGAGCGTAATGCATTTCGAATCTTTTGGGCGGTCCTGTACATAAACTATCCATTCGATTGCCACCAAAAGGAGAGGTGCACAACTAGATCAAAGAACAATCCTAAATATCAAATCTCAACATTCTACGATGAATAGTTTTTGAGATATGCGAGTTACATACATACATATAGACGGCATGGAAAAACTGGCCACAGTAGACTTGCCGCTGGTCAAAATGAGTTGCAGACGCGTTAATATGATCGTGCATGCTAGCCTACGATGAGATGCATCGAAATTTTTTTTTTAATTAAATTTAGAGATAGTCAAAATCGGTTTTTTTGTCGAAATTTGGCCCCCAAAATTTTTCGGGATCACATTACTTCCTTATACTACGTACAAGGAAGTAAAAACAGATTTTTCATGAAAATCAGTAAAATCCAAAGAAAAAATATATGTATTTTTATTTTTTAGGGAAAAACTATTTCACCATTTGGTTTTCCAGTAAAAAGTGAAAGACTTCTGCTAAAATGCAGAATTCCACTTATTAATGTTAACATTGCATGGTGCTAAGAAAATTGCACTTTCAATCTTTTTCCATCTTTCTTGTGGTTGGCAACTTTTTTCAGCATTCCGTAATTTAAATCTCCAGTGCCTTAGGATTTAAAATGAACTCCTACTTTATGCATATATATATATATATAATTAACAATATTATTAAAATGCACTTAAGATTGTTGCAAGTTAGAGCTGATATTTAAGGTCAAATCTATCTAAAAAAAAATGTGCATGTACTTCTGAAAGATGTACTAGAAAGAGTCATTAAAAATTATAGCATGCTATTTTTAAAAATATAAATGATTTATCACAACATATAATGTAGCAGAATTTGGTTATAATAACTTTAATATTGCTGATTAAAATCTATAAAAAATTAGTTTATAAATGCATTTATGGCATTTACAAACTTTTAAATTATCGCTTTAAAAGATCATGGAACAGACTGGAAAAATACAGGGAATCTCATTTTAGGATTTGAGTGGCAACTCTTTTGTTACATACTTTTATTTATATATACTAGGGGCCAAGGCCCCCAGACTCGCTACGCTCGCTTTTCGTATGAGGCATTTGGCCCCTAATCAGGCTTATTTGTAAAAAAGACATAATTTCAACAGACAAAACCCGAAGATTGGATCTGATAGAATGTTACTGAGCTACGCATTGCTTGGTTCTTGCATGTTCATTGGTACATAAAAATTTAAACTTCACACAACAGTAGACCCCCTCCCCCTCCCCCTCATAACACGGAAGATATTTTGTTATGGGAATCCGTGTTGTACGGGTCCTGAGCTATACTACACCTGGAGTGCGGACTCCGCTTATAATCGCTGGAAAAATTATTTGCACTCTTCAGAAACACAATGATTTTCAATGTTGCCATTCAAAAGTTATATTAATTAGGAGCTAAAGCATAATAAAATCAGAACATCTGTTTAAGCTGTATTTTTAATAATGTAAAACCTATTGGACACCCTTCGAATTTGCCACCCATTGCGATTTTTCATTATTTGGCGACTTGCGTACATGTAAAGTTAATAAAAGCTACGGAACAGATAGGATAGCTTGCCACCAATGGCGACTTTTCATTATTTGGCAATATACACATGCTCACAACCTATAATTACTGTTCATTTAAGGTTACCGGAAAACCCTTATCCATATTTTCATTTACATAATCGTTTGCAGATGGGCGTACTGAGCACCACGAATGATACCATCTCGTCGCGCTAGCAAATATCCAAAGTGTACTGTAACTGCTATAATGGCATAGTTAACGCCGCCAAATATTTCTACTGGTAGCAAATAATCCAGCTGGACGAGAACCGGCTTTAAAATAATCTGCATTTTAATTATTTTTCATTTTCAAGATATTAGTTATTCTGTTTTGGAAAAACGAATAATCGCTAATTCTAAACTCCTGTTGTCTAAGCGAACTTACTATTTGAAAATTGTCAACTTTGTGTAACACATTTTGAGTTACTTATTTCATATAGTTTTTATTTTGGCATAAAATGGGCGTAATTCTAACTCATGTTTGTAAATTTCACTCGATTCTAGATACTTGGAAACGCTTTGTTGCAAAGGAATGAATGATTTTATGCCAAATCTGGCAACCATTCGGTTTATTTTTTCAGTTTTTTTTTTTTTTTTTAATATCTTCTAAAATAATTCGATTTTCAAAATTTAAATCAGCTTAGCAGGTTCCTCGGAATTTTTCAAATCTGTGGCACCTTAGTCGAAACTCAAATCCCCACGGTTTAGGAGGAGATACGCTGACAAGCTTTTGACAGCGGCCTTTACTTTTTTTTAGAATAGAGAGATATATTCTTTTTATTTATCTATGTTATCTATTAACACTTATCCTGATGTACTGATTGATTTTAAAAAATAAATATCAAGTTATGCATAAACCGTCAGCATTTACTATCATTAATACTTCTTCATGTAAATTTCATTTTACATGAAATAGTGAATAACTGCATCAAGTTTTGCTTTTACTTAAAGACTTATGCTTACTATACTGATATCAGAGAGCTACTTAGCCATTATGCCGAGATTAGGCATTTATCAATGCATAATCTTGGACTTTTCCTAGCAGGGGCATAAAACTGTCACCTTCACTTATCCTCTTTACATTTCTTACACTTAAATTTGCCACCCAAGGCAAGAATCCCAGCTATTTAAAACATTTATTTATATTTCATGCAGATGTATGAAACTACATGTGTGCATGTGCATGTATTAATGGAGCTTATAGATTTATTACACTTTTCAGTTTAAAATTGTATGTTACACAATTTGACTTTTGCCAATATTTTTCTGTGGCAGTGGGTGTATTAAGGTTGGACAATCAAGATTTAACTTGCCCTCATTGGGCTTACTCAACAAATGTGAATTTCAACTTTCAGCATCATTTTTTTTTTAAATTCATTCTGGTATAAGGCCTTATCATTGTGCCATGTGTGATAATAGTTTTATGCGGAAAAATGACCTCAAACTACATGTTCTACAGCATAGTGGTCAAAGATCTTATTAGTGTACTCTGAGTAGTAAAAGCTTTTTGAAAAAATGTGCTTTGAAGTTGCATTTGGAACAACATACGACTTGCTGAATATTTATTCTTTAACTTGATGATTAAAATAGGATTGTCACATGCTATTTAATGAGTATTGTTCTTTGGAATTAATCAAGTTGTTCTGTGTTATAAAAATTAAACTCTATTTTATTAAAAATTCTCTTCTCATAAAACAAAGTATATGTGCAATTAGTACCTTTAAGAATTTTGTTTGCTTATTTTACTGAAACTCTTTCATATAACATATTTTATGGACATTTTATTTTATTTTTTGTGTAATTATATACAGACAGTTTTAGTACAAAACTTGTGCAAAAAACATGTTATGGTCTAGAAGACAAAATTTATTATTTAAAAAATATATATATAATTCTGTTTGTGTCATTTTTTATTATCTATTTATGTATAAGAGCAAAACAGATATAGAGTGTGATAATTTTCCTGATTTATTGATTAAGTAAAAATATTCTATCAAAAGCAGAGGTTTCCAACCTTTTTTACCACTGCCAGAGCCTTATTATCGACATTGCCCAGAGCCCCAATTTCAAATGTTGTTCTGAAATATTCTTGTATACGTCAAAATTTTATGAAAAGAAAAACAGATTTCATAGATGGGGGCCCCTAAATTCATCAATGCCTGGGGCCCCTGTTGGTCATAATCGGACCCTGATCACTGCCCCCTTTAAGAGAAAAGAAAAATCCAATACTCCCTATTCCATAACATTTAATTTTATGATGACACACCAACCAAATGTACTGTAAAATTGTTTATTAAAATTTTAAAAATAAACACAAAATCAATAAGAAGAAATAAGATAATTACAAAATTAATAATAAATGAAAAATATAAGATTGAATCTGGTAGAGTTTAAACAATTTGTTAATGTTGGATTCCAATTTCAATATTATGAATCACACATCGTCATGGTGGTGATGTGTATTCTGCACCTTTTCTTTAAGACTAAATTAGCTACTGCACTGAATCCATGCTCAGACAAAGGAAATGAGATTTAAAACTTTTTTTCTAGCAAGACCAAATTTAAATACAAGTTTGGAACAGAAGATGATTATTCTTAAAAATGACTATTTGAACATAATTATTTGAAATCCCAGAAGGTGGGATTGCAAATAATCATGTTCTGTTCCGAATCCGAAGCAAGCCACACCAATAACAATATTCAGATATGAATAATTTGTCTTGCATGTACTTTGACTGATGTTTTATATTTTTGTGTAATTCTTTTGCCAAATTTTTAAATAAGATTTATTTTCATGAAGTAATAAGACAGTTTATATGAAATTTTAATGAGACCTATATGGGCCATTTAAGAAAAGAAATGCATTATGTCTATATTGATTATGAATAGATTTTATGCTGAAAATTTGTGCATAAAAAATATCAACCTTTGTAATTTTGGAAACTTAGTATGTCTGCTGTAAATATTTCTTCTTCTTCTTTTTTTTTAATTACTATTATTGACTGTCTGATTTTTATTATTTTCTTTAGATAGCTATCATTGTTCCATGTTTGGACCTCAAAGATTTAAATGTGCATATTGTTCCTATTCTACAAATGTCAAATGCAACTTGATGCGTCATTTATCAGTTCATACTGGCCAGCGACCTTACCGATGTGATGTCTGTGAAAAAACTTTCATACAGAAAAAAAATTTGAAAATTCATGTTTTGAAACATACTGGTGAAAAACCATATCAATGTAGCATCTGTTTTAAAGATTTCGTACAAAAAAGCAGTATGAAATCACATATGTTACAGCATGCTAACTACATGAAATTAGTATGAATTTTTCACTGTTGTATTATTTATTTGTGCTCTGACTAATAAAATTTACTAAAACTATTAAGTACATTTTTGTGTTTCTATAAAACTGGACAAGATTCTTATTTTTTTATATGTACATGTTATATTTTTTACTTATATCAATTTTAAACCCTCTCAAATATTTTCATGAAGGATCTTGCTTTAAATGCCTTTGCATTAGTATTAACTTTAAGGTAAACTGAGCATGTATTCTCATTCGTTAAATCATTTCAACATATCTTGTTTCTAAATCTTTGCTTTTTATATCAATGCCTTTATTCTAATGTCAGCAATTGTTTTTTAATACTGTCACAAAAATATTACTTTAGTGCATTGCAGTGTTAAGTTTTTATCATACGAGATGAAATTTTCAGAAAAATATAATTTTTCTTGTCACGGTGATTTGATTTTTCTTTCAACTGCATAAAATCTTTAATTGCTTCATTGTTAATAGCATTAACATTCAGAGTTTTCTGTGGTTTCCTCTAAAACTTTGGCATAAATACAGATTAGGACCCCTAGAAAGACCCCCCGAGAAGGGCACTCCAGCCTTCGGTCTAGAGCCCACATGTAGCTAATTGACCATAACCCCACAACACAACATTGTAATAGTATTATATAAAACACATAAAAGCAGCCAAAAGCATAATGTAAATATGTCAATATTTCTGCTTGTACTAACTAAAATAAAATACCTTAAACTTATTTTCAAAAATAAACTTTTAACATCTAGTTATTGACAGGGTCAGAAGTGCTTATCATATCAGGTTTAAGCATAAATTGTTTACTGTGTACTCATTTTCGTCAGCAGCAAGAAGCACCAGCATCCATTTATGTGGGAAAAGGTAATGCATAGTTAGCAAATAACTTAAAACAGGTATAGGGGTGTTTATAAGTGTCAATATTTGTATATACATACCTTATCTCACTACTTAAAATTTTCACTTACACAAGAGATGAGTTCCAAGAATCCTTGCATAAGTCAAGATTCCACTGTAATATGTGAAATTCACCTACATGTTTATTTATATTTATGCTTCATGAATATAAAAATGATCTATTTGGAGTCTAAATGTAATTTACTGTAACTGAGTTTAAAGGTTTTTTTTTTTTTTCCCTTTATTTTAATTAGCTTAAGTAGTTTTTCTGATAGTTTGGAAAAGGTAAAATCCAATTTCAGAAGCTTGAAATAACAGGAAATATTTATGGAAAACTGTATTAAGTTAATAAATTTCCATTACAAATTTAAATTATTTAATTTGTGTTGTTTATTTATTTATTTACTTATTCATTACTTCATAGTACATTCTAATTATTGTTATTTCCCTACAGATAGCTATGATACTTTCAAGTTTGGAATACAGCGATTTCAATGTGCATGTTGTTCTTATTCTACTAATGTGAAATGCAACTTGCAGCGTCATTTATTAACTCATTCTGGTCAAAGACCCTACCAGTGCAATATGTGTGACAAAGCGTTTATACAAAAAAATAATTTAAAAGTACATATTTTGAGGCATACTGGTGAAAGACCACATCAGTGTAATGTTTGTCATAAGGGTTTTGTGCAGAAAAGTGCTTTAAAGTTACATCTGACACAGCATGTTTTGCAGAAAATAAAAAATAATATAAATATGTGAAAGGCTTTATAGTTTTCTCACCCTGTGTATTTTGTATATCGTTGTAAATACTTTTATATCTTCAAAAATGTTAGTGTGAAAATTTGTGTTTCTATATGAAGTTCAATAAATCCTCTTACATTAGTTGTTATCCCCTAAATATAGCAGCCCTTCACCCATATTTTTAACTATGCATAAAAGTATTTTTAAGTATGTGAATAATAACTAAAATATTTTCTATTTTTCACTGTTTATCTTATGTTTTTTTTAAATTTATCTTATTTACTGTGAATGCATATTTTAACATTTTTAATGTTTTGTGCTGGTGTGTATGTTAAATGATTCTTGTATGAGAGATTCAGTTACTACTTGATATATACTCGGTACTTGGACAATTCTTAGTACTTGACCCAATTTTGACTGAGTACTCTATACTAAATGCTAATACCAAATACTTGTAAAAATTTCTGTATTTTTAAACATTATTGAATTGATTTGTAAAAAGAAAAAAAATGTAGATATGAATATTGTATACATTAGAATCCCGTATAAAAATAGGTTCATATAGCATGTTGAAAAATTTGCCACTTTTGTATTGTCTGTTAACACACATGTACACTGCTGATGCTGTTCATGTGCTTGCATAATCTAATTGATTCATACAACCCCTGTTATAAAGGGCAGGGGACGTTCTACTGTACAAGAATTTATAAAAACTTAAGTACTTAATAATATATCCATACAGTTGGTCTTAAAAAAATCAATACAAATAATAAAATAACAAAAAAACTGCTAATGTCAAATTGCAGTAAGTTGAAATCTATCTATATGTTTATGCAAGTAAAAGTTGCCCCTTTTAAAGCTCTGTGGTAAAAGAATATGCAGGTGTGCCAAGTCTCAAGATTTTGGCCGGAGTCTCAGGCTTTTTGATTCTGTTTTGGGTCTCAGGATTTTTCTTAATTTTCTCAGGTTTTTTTTTTTTTTTTTTAGAGATTATTAAAAAAATTTAAACTTTTCTCAGTTTTCTTCATCAAATTCACAAAATCAGTTATAACAATAAAATTTGAAATAATATCTAATTTTATATAAGTTATCTTTATATAATTTTTAAGTTTGAGTAATTTACCCCCTATGTATTTTGATTGATGTTTTATATTTTTCGATATTTCTAATATTTGAAATTGAATTTATTTATATTTTACAACTGAGCACTATCCTATTAGTTAAGTTTATGTGTGCATGCAATACATTTAGGAAAAGAAACTTCTATAGATTATGCATCCATTTTATGCTGAAAATAGATGCATAGAAAATAGCAAGCTTTTTGACATTAAAAAGCAAGAGATCTCAGGCATTTTAATTTCAGAAAGTTGGCATGTCTGAATAAGATTTTTGATTAAAAAAACAATTGTAGAAAAAGAAACAGAAAATGCACTATTGTGACTGTAGTGGTTAAAAATATTAGAACTTAGGCTATTTGCATATTTACAGATATCAGATGTATAACAGAGTTAAAACACACCATTATGTTGATGCACAGTTGGATACTAAAGGCACATATATAAGACACTGAAGATAAATAAAGTAGTTTAAACTGCATTTAGTTTTTATGAAAGTTGTCATCTGTAAAGCTAAATGTTATGAATGATAATGGATAATAATTTAACAGTTGAAATAATTTTCCACTTAATAGCATAGTTGTTCTAATTGATTTGTAACTGGAAAAAAGTCAATTTTTTAATTTAAAACATAATCTTGAAGGTATGCTGGTAAACGTACAATTCTACCTGACCTTCGAACGAGGTGTAGAATTCTATTGCTGGTCATAAAGTTCTGTGTCCTGATATCTGGGAACATTATTTTGTTCAAGAAAGTGGGAATTGTTTACTTGATAATATTCAAGATCATGATTTCCATTTTGAATTGATATTGAATCTGAAAAGGGTTTAGTAGTATTACCTTTTTCCATTTGATTAATGTGATGCTTGGTTTCACTTCATCTAATTTTACAAGATGATGTAGGTGACCAAATTTTTGTATTACAGTTCCAAATTTCCAAGTAGGTTTATTGTTTATTTAAAAAAAAAAAAAAAAAAAAAAAAAAAAAAAAAAAAAAAGCTGTTCATACTCTCTTCCTCAGTTGAATTTTTTGAGTTTGAGGTTAGATCATTTGTTCTGATCTCTTTTCATAATATATAAATATTGCTTCAGATTTTGTGCCCTAAATAAATTTCTGTTGGTGATAATCTGCCAAAAGTATTGCTTAATATCAAAAGAAAATTCTTTGGATTTTTAGTTGAATGGGAATATTTTAAGAGGTGATTGTTTTCAGTCAATTTTTCAATGTTTAGATATTGTGTCCAGCAATTCCATTTTTTGTTGGATGGCCAAGTGCAATAAATTTCTGTATAATTCCATTTAACATACTGAAATTTTTGAATTAGTAAAAATTGAAGCATTGTCTGAAAGCTTGGATATCCATGAGTTGCAAACACTTCATTGAGTAAGCTTAAGTTACTTTCTGCAATTCTTTAACTTCTACCGATTGAGATTTGGAATCTACTATGAGTAGAAAATAAGTTGAAATAGTCCAGCATATGAATTTGATCCCAGTTATTAACTGGTATAGGGCTCGGCCTGAGTCACTTTTCTTACTATTTTTAGAAGTTGTCACTATCGGTAACTATTTTCGACAGTCGGTCACTTTTGTCACTTTTTACTTCCTTGTACGGAGTATAAGGAAGTAATGTGATTTCGAAAAATTTCGGGGGCCAAATTTCAACGAAAAAACCAATTTTGACTATCTCTAAATGTACTTTTAAGAATTTTTTCGATGCATCTCATCGTAAGCTAGCATGCACTATCATATAAACGCGTCTGCAACTCATTTTGACCAGCGGGCAGTCTATTTTGGCCACTTTTTTCCATGCTGTCTGTACATACGTACTTACATACTTATGTAGGTGTATACGTATGTATGTAACTCTCATATCTCAAAAACTATTCATTGTAGAATGTTGAAACTTTATATTTAGGATTGTTCTAGCATCTAGTTGTGCACCTCCCCTTTTGCTCTCAATCGAATGGATAGTTTATGTACAGGATCGCTCAAAAGATTCAAAATACATTATGCTCTATGGGACGAAATTCGTTAAATTTGCATATCTCAAAAACTATTGGTCGTAGAATGTTGAAACTTTATATTTAGGATTATAGTAACATCTAGTTGTGCACCTCCACTTTCGGTTCCATTTGACTGGATAGTTTATATACAGGGAAGCCCAAGAGATTCTAAATACATTACGTTGCATGGGCCGAAATTCATTGAAGCGTATTTTAGTGGTTTTTGGCTACTATTTCAAACAACTCAGAAGTGATATATGCTGTAAAGAGTTACAAAATGAATTTCTCCATTAAAAAAAGTGTCTTTATCATTTATAGTTCTGCTACAGGAACACTCAAAAAATTTCCAATACATTACGGTCAATGGCAATTTTAGGGGCATTCATCCATTTCAAGCACAATACCGTCCTACCATAATGGTCTGACTACAGTCACGCGCCTCCCTCAACAACTACGCCAAAAGTCGCTAATCTTGGCACCTTTTGGTGTATGTGTGTATGTATTTAAGTTTATAATCTCAAAAACTAGTAGTCATAGAATGTTGAAATTTCATATATAAGATTGGTGTAACATCTAGCTGTGCATCTCTATTTTTGGTTCTAATCTAGTGGAGAGTTTATTTACAGGACCACCGAAAAGAATATCAATACTTTAATGTCTATGGACATCTTCAATATAATACAACTGTAGACAGTCATTGTTTGGCCCCTGCTGAAAATCTCTGCGTCTGTCGTCGACCTTGGCGAGTTTTGCCGAAATATCACCAAATTTGGTGATAGTCATTTAGTCCATGCCTAAAATATTGCCATTTGTCATCATGCTTGGCGAATTTTTGTAAAATATCACCAAATTTGGCGATAGTCTGTCGTTTGGTCCATGTGCAAAATATCGCCATTTTTCATCGTTCTTGGCGAAATATTGCCAAATTTGGCTATAGTCAGTCATTGTTTGGTCCATGCTTAAAATCTCGCCATATGTTGTCAACCTTGGCGAGGTTCACTGAAATATCGCCAAACTTGGTGCCAAAAATTATTTTGTATTTTGCATAACTCTAAAAATTTGACCCGTAGAATTTTGAACTTTTGTATTTAGAACTATTGTAATATCTAACTGTTTTCAATATTTTGTTTGACTGCAATTGACTGGGAGTTTATTTACAGGGACAGCCAAATGACGTTTAATACATTAAGGTGTATTCATGCATTCAATTCATTGAAAGTCTGTGGTCAATGACTACTTTGACTATCCCCAAAATCTCACAAAAAATATCTCAAGCTTGTCGGGTTTTGGTGAAATATTGCCAAATAAAGTGTCAGAAGGAAACCTTTCAAACTGAACTCAGCTTGGCGATATGGAAGTATTTGGCTAGAAATTGCTAACCTTTACTATTACTGATTTTATCTCTTTCAAACAAAATATAAGTTTAGATGAAGTGCAGTGAAAATATTTTTGATTTAATAGACGTGCAAGGAAGTCATGTGTTGTCCACATCAGATTTTTTTTTACGTATAATAGAGATGAGTTCGGGCTCATTTTTTGAAGCCCGAGCCCGAGGACTTTTAATCAGAGCCCGCCCGAGCCCGAGCAATATTATTTAAGTTGGAGCCTGAGTCCAAAATTTCAGCTTAAAATAAATAAAATTCAGTTCCTTCATTGATACAATACGATAAGTTTTGCCGTTTGCGCAAATTAAAGACAAATATAGTTGCAAACTCTTAATGCACTTTCTAATTCTTTATAACCATGTTTATCACATAATAACAATAATGTTTCAATTGTTATTAAAAATTCCGTTGAGTAGTCACATCAGTGTTAAACATTCGTATGTTCTTAGATATATTAGATACAGAAAAATACAAGTTATAAATTTCGTATAGTAACAATAAAAAATGTTGTATTTAAAGCACGTCCAGAAAAGAGATTTTGCTTAATAAATTTAAGAAATTTGCATAGAATTGCAGAAGAATATATTATTGCATAAGAATTTAGTTGATAGGAACAAAATTACTTTTAAAAAATATTTTATCATACGATGTGAATATATACATTTAACTAAGATAGACCAGTAAAGAATGAGGCCAAAATTTTGAATTAACAGCATTTTAACACAGATACGCAAATGAAATAGCACAACACACCATTTAGTAAATTATGTGAAAAAGCTAGCTTTTTACCCATCCATTATTTTGTTGCAAGTCCTAGCATCACATCAATCCTTTTATTTTTCCGATGAATCGCTTTTTAAAATCCATTTCAAGGAAATAAAGGAGACATTTTTCACGAGCCCGAGCCCAAACGCAATCGTGAATTACAGGGCCCGAGCCCGTCTCATCTCTAACGTATAATCAAAGTTCATTCAAACATCTCCAGACATCGAAACTAAATCCTCTCGCAGACTGCTCTTATGCCTTGTCGTTCTCCTCTCTCTCTTTTTTTTTTTCTTTTTTTTTTTTTTTTAATCTGTCCTTTCAGAGAAAAGAATAGTTCTAAACGGGTTGCCCCTCCACACACACTCACCTCCTGTCAGCCCGTAAATCATATTTTGTTTTGAATGACTCAATTTTCTAGGAACCAATCAATAGTTTATGAAGCCTGTTAAGAAATATAACTTATAGTTTAACGCTTTTAAATTGATAAGTAACTGATTCATGAAGTCAGTTTTTGTAGTCAGGTGTTTCAGAGTTTCTTGTAAAAAAGTTTTTAACAAATAGTATTGCATGTTAATGTCATAAATGATGCCGTTAACATAATAAATTGTGTTGAATGGTATAATTTAAGTCACTATTTAGTCACTTTTTTTAAATACTTAGTCACTTTTCTCACTAGTTTTATTCCTATGGCTTGGGCTGAACCCTGCAAATACATCTCTTTGATGAATTGGTGCTTTTTCAGGGCTATGTTGCAACTCTAATAAGATTAATCAGTCTTTCTAATGTCAATATTTTTCCATATACAGTAATTTTGAATCAACTATTTTATCTTTGTTATGTCAATGTGTATGGGATGTAATTCTTTTAAGACCTTAGTATGAAATTACTTGTATAACAGTGTGCTTACCTTTGAATAAGATTCTACTTTCCAAAGTATAGTCATTATTGATGGGACTTGATAGCTGTTCTTTTATGATTCGCACCAACTTCTCATCCTTTTCTGTTTCTTATACGATTGCATTGATATCATCAGCAGTCAGAGTTTCATTTGATATTTTTCGAAAACAGATGCATGCAAACTAGATGCATCAGTAAGATATGTACTTTTGATTGATTGAGGCTCTGAATAAACAATTTTAGATTTTGATTTTCTTCTACTTTTCTAAATTTGATTGTGTAGTTAAATCCTTCTAAGTGAGTAGCATATTACAGAAGTCAAGCTGAAGTTTTTTTTTTTTTTTTTTTTTTTTATGGTGCTTTTCAGTGGATTATTTAGCATGGTTATCTGTTATAAAACAAAATTCCGACTATAGAGATAATTGTAGAAGTGAGGAACTTCGAATATTATACTAGAGTTTCCTGATCAAATTTGGAATAATTTCTTTCAACATTCTCTCAGAGAACAGGCAGTGAAAGAGATGGTCTTCCTCTATTGTTGTAAGCATGCAATTGTACAGCAACAAGACCACACAAACTAGCACCATTATCAGCCTTAACAATTACTACTAAAGGTAACTTCGATCACTTTTGATTGATTTAGATACTATGGCAGCTACTTTCAGAGAATAAAGTTCTTTTTTAACCTTTTTTTGTAAAACAAAGGGTACATTTCATTTTGGGGTTATTGCTAGATTTAGCTTCCTGACCTAATTTTAGTTTCATTATGATATTTGGCACTCAACCAACCTTTTCAAAAACTCTTTAAAAACACTTTTCAGGGACATCTTTGATCGAAGCTATTTTACATTTGTTTTCTGTGCTTTCGTCAATTTCATCAGTTTTTTAAATGTCAAATCCAAATTCTGCCTAAAAGATGATCATATATCTATCACGAATGATGTATAGATCTAGCCGATTGTATTCAACTTTCTCTTGAATTTTTCGCAAAGGCAAGAAAAGATGTTCTGTTTATTTTCTGAATTTGATGTTTGTTGGTTCAAATAAATCCTTGATAATTTTAAAATGATTTTCTGGTATGAGAGTATATCCCGCTTCTGTGTCAATTTCAAATTTTTTATAGCGAATTTCAATTTTTACCAAAGTAAAATATTTCTTAGAATCACCTACAGAATCAGAACTAGTTATCATAATTGTTAACAATTGTGTGGGGAGAGAGACGTGTACAGTTTCAGAAAATTTCATATCCTCTTCAGAAAATATCACTTGAGTCCACTATCACCCCTGAATAGTGTTCTGAAACTAGAGTGTTTTCTTTGGAACTAAATTGTTTTCTAAAACATTAAATAGCTCTTAATACTCTAATTCAAAAGGTACTTTAGGAACAATTAGGATTGCTAGAATGTTATAACTTGGTGCCGTTATTCAATTAAGAAGTTTTTGTGGGCTGCGTTAACATGTAATTTTTTTTAAAATCAAAATTTTCAAAAGGTGGAATATGGGAACTGTTAATAACCAAAACTTTTGATGACTCAATCTTGCTGTTATTGTTAGAAATTGTGGTGTCTGGTTTTGGGTTAATAACTGTGCTCTATTATCAATTCTTTTGATTTACACGCACATAGCATCAATACATGCTTTAAGTAGTTCCAGATTCATTTAAATAAATCTGTAAAAGATTTAGAGAAAATTAATGAAATTTGATAAATAGTGTACTTAACCTATACTGTTACAAAACTATCCCATCCTTGTTGCGAAACATATTCTTGTGACTGTAGTGGCATGGACATGCATTTATTGAAATATCACTAGAAATATTTTATTAATATGTATTTTTAATTGTAGAATATTTAGAGATATCAGATGTATTACAGAGCTAAGACTCTATTATCTTGATACACAGCTGTATACTTGATACACATGTATAAGGCATTAATCATAGACAAGCAGGGATGTTAATTCTGCGCCGAGCTGCTCCCAAACGCAAATCTTACGCCCAACTGCGCTTTTAGCCGATTTTTGCGCCGAATACGTCATTTTGACTCTTTGTTCATTTTTTGCCACGCTTGCAAACTTTGCTTTTCTTATCTGCATTTATTGTAAGTGTTGACTCTAGATTGATTTTGCAGGGCGCAGCGCCCGGCGGCCCTTTTATCGTCTTCTTAGCACCCGGCGACCCTATTTCTCTTCTTTATGCACCCTCCTGCTTTTACATTTTTAATATTATTAGTCAGCAATCACCACTTTTTATTTCTTACATACAATTTGTGGCCCATCACGAAAATACGTTAATTAAAACGGCTCCTTAACAGAAATACGATTGAGTACAATAACTCCATCATAAAAATAGGTTCGATTGAAAGCGGTCCTTTCACGAAAACCGTCTATGAAATCGGATCTTTCCCACAAATGCCTTTTTCAAATATTCTATTTTTTCAGATCGAAATACTGTTACTGCCTTTTTCATTGTCTTTGCATTTGCGCAAGCCGAGTAACCCGAAAAGGGGCCTCTAGTATGTTTTGTTTTTGCTGACTCAATGAGAAGACGGATAGGCCGGGCAGAACTACCTGGGCATTTCACTTAGGAGTTGGGGGAAGAAAATACGGTTGGGAAAATCAAAATTTTCTTAAGTTATCTAAAAATTTGCGATTCCATCTCTCAATCCTCAAATATCGGTGGCTACGTTTGATAAATAAGTAGTTGCGAATTATCAAACAATCATTATTCCAGAGTTCGTCGCCAGCTGTATATAGTTATTGTTCTTTGTGTTTTTAATAGCTTTGCGCACTAGCAAGTTTTTTTTTTTTAATTTCCCCCTAAACGATTTCCTCTCTTTAATCGGCTTTCTTAGTATATATTCTTAATGTATAACAGCTATTTACTAACCATACATAATTAAGGATGATACAGAAAGTATGCCATAGCAAAACGACATTTTGCGATTTGAAAATTTTGCGGGATTTGCTTGTTTGTTATGGCAAGCCTAGACAAGGCATATCTCCTAAGGGGGGTGCCTTGGTTGGATGACTTTTTAAAGAGTTCTAACGTGTATTGACGTTACATTTGATTAAACCGACAAAAACTCCAGACCGACAGTCGTGCGGCCGCACTTCAACACTTCCGGCGTCTACTATGTTCAGTGGCTTTATCCACTCAAATCAATCTAAAAATCGTGCGATTTGCGACGTTTTGCGAATAAAGCAATTGAAAGACATTATACTTTTGCTAAAAAAGGAGCATAATAATGATCTTTTGCTTTAGCAGTATAGCGCTAGGGTTATCGGCACCCGGTGCGGTCCTTCAGTTTGCCGCCCCATTCAGTCTAAGTTTCAGCATTCTTCCCCCATTTCGGTCCTTTGGTTTTCCACCATATTATTTTTAAGTGTTCTTCCGGCCACCATCTTTTTTTTTTTTTTTTAAATCTTGCCACCCGGGCGCGCCCCCCCTCTTATTACGCCACCGTTTTAATTATATAAAATTAGAGTAACTGCAGAATTTAGTAAATCAGACTATTGACAAGATTTGGTATTCATATTATATATTTTCTGTTTTTTTTTTTTTTTTTAATTCTCAAAATTTTAATGAATGAAGAAAAAATATTAAAAGCAAAAGATAACTAGTTCTGGGAAAGGATGTCTTAAGAAAGCAAACTGTGTCATAAGTTAACAGCTAGGTTATTCATAAAACAAACTGTCATCAATTTAAGCTTATTTTCAGTTTTTAAAAACTAAAGAAAAAAAATCGAAATAATTCTGAAGGTTTTTAAAAATATAATTTGTTTGAGTACTTCTGGCAAAAGGATGTTAATTATTTTTATTATTTTAAGCTGATTAAAAACATTTGATAGTTAAAATAAAATATTAATGCTTTTTTCATTTTCAAAAGATTAAAGCAAGGTTTAAGAAAGAAAAATTTTAAAGAGACCTTTTTAAGTATGTTACAAAAAATTAAAAATAAAGCTTTATGAAAAATAAATTATTTAAAATATGTTAAACGGTATTCCATACCTTTGGACAATTCTGCGAGTTAAAAAAAAAATATTTATTTTATATATGCTAAAAAACTTACATGTAGTAATTATTTTTTTTTATTTTAAAGAATAGTGCTTTTTAAAAATCTTATATTCACTTTTCATGAATGAGCAAACATTAAATTAGAAGTGAAAGAGGAAGAACAAATATATTTCAGTGATTTGATATGGTGTTGTACATTCCAACCATTGGATGTAATACAAAATTTGCTTGACTATGTCATTTATTCTAGCAATCTTCTGTGTTCTGAATTCAATTTTCCCAATTTCTATAGTTATCAATTGATGGATGAGTTGAATTGTTTGATGCAATTCCAAATAATGTCTATAATAAAGGTATATATTCAGTAACTTTAAAAATCTTTACTTGGTAATCATTCAATAATTATTGCGAACAAAAGAATTTAAATAAAATTATGATTTGTATTATTAAATTTTATACATCCTGCACTGCAGAAATTTTATTATTTTTATTACATGCTAAACACGTCTATCCTAATCCACTTACACTGACAGTCCTTTTCTGTTTAAAAGTTTGTACCAATATAGGTGAAATATCATATATGAATGTGATCCAGTAATTGTGGTCCAGTAGTGATAGTGTGATAAAATTGAGGAATAAAAATTAACAGTCCCTCTGCCTTTCCCTACTGCCTAACAAATCATGTCTGGCTAAAAATTTCTGAAACCTTCTTCAATAAATGTACTATTCTTATAAATAATAAACATCTACATCACGTAATTTTGAGAAAAAAAAAATTAAGCAGAAAATTCAAAATTACTTAGATTAAAACTTCCTTTTTTTTTTAAATCAAAAAACTTCTAGTTATGTACAGATTTAATTCGCATATTTATTTCATGTTTAGAGCAAAATATTATCAACAAATTATTTTTCCTATTTCGCTTACACTTACTTCTACAGGATATTTTCTCCAAAAGAAGGGGGGGGGGAACTAAAGACAAACTGGAAAAAATCAAACTATGCATTTAAGTCAGAACACATATTACAACTGTACATGTTAAATTTTCGGGGATCGGATAGTTCCAAACCAGTTTCTAGATATGTTATCTACCTGTACATTCTCGTGGAACCCCAAAGTGCCCTTTTTGAAATTCCCCCCCCAGGCAGCCCTTTTTTCTAGAGTCAACACAGTGAAATCTTGCTCAAAAAACATGTTAATTCTGATCCCAAATCTTAGTTTTCCTCACGGAAGCTAATTTTTTTGTGCTCCCAAATGGAATTTTTCTGCTCCCAAATGAAATTTTTTCTGCTCCCGGGGTGCTTCCAAATCGAATGTTGAAGTTAACATCCCTGGTCAAGATATTTGAAACTGCATGTGCTTTTTATGAAAGTTTCTGCCTGTAGGAAGTTAAGTGTTATGAGTGATCATGGATAATATTCTGAGAGATGTAGTATACACTAAAATGCTAATTAAAGGTTTTAAGTAAATTTGATGTTTTGAAAATAATGATGCTTACATCAATTTTTCTACAACTTTTTCTCTTTTTTTTTTTTTTTTTTTTTCTTTCTTCTGAGAAGACACGCTCACTGTAAACAGTGCTAGGAAGTGCACACAAGTTTTTTGAAAGTTTCCTCAATGTTGAAAGCTGGAAGCATCACATATAACAGTGAGCCTACTCTGTGTGTTTGTATATACAGTAGAAGACCCAAAATCCGCAAGGCTCTAAAATCCGCACTGTCTGTTCAATGTAAACAATGAAATCTGCCCTGCATGCTGCAAGCTCAGAAAACTACACTATAGCCACAAAGTAAAACTGAATAAGCTATTCCCACTTGAAAAAAATATTTTAAGAGTTTGTGAGCTCTCATGGTAACATTGATATCCTTGAAATGACTGACAGTGACATAATTAACACTCAATTATGATCACATGACAGAGACTCTGGCACAGTAACAAATGAGGATGATCAAAAAGTTGATAAAATAACATTTAATCAAGGTTAGGCTCTGAGAAAGAAATATCTCAGATTTGTAGAGCAGCAAAGCTGTTTTACAGAACAGGAAATAATGAGGGAAAAAAAAAAAAAAAACTATAATTAGAATATCCCAAAGTCCTAAACTAATATTGAATATACGTGTTTAAATAAGTTGAACTATAATCTTATAATTTTTTATATTGTATTATTTCACTGTATTTTTATATTATGATTCTGATAATAAGTAACATGATTTGTTTCTCTTTATTTTATTTGTCTGGGTGGGGTGGAGGGAAATAGAATAAATTTCCTATTATGACCCAAAATTCTAAAATCTGCACAAGGTCTGGAACCAAGCTGTGCGGATTTTGGGTCTTCTACTGTATACACACACACACATGTTGTTTCAAAAATTCTAAAAAAACATGCAATTTTTTTATTTTATTTGAAATTAAATAAAATTTAAAATAATACAATTATATGCTACACTACCTAAATTTTAAATGTGTTTTAAAATAATGGTATGGTTTTATTGATTTATCTTAACTTCAAAGATAGTTACACATGTTTTCATTACAAAAAATGCAAATTTTTAATATATCTGAATCAGTGACTGTTCTGCAACTACAGGGTACTTGGTACTTAATCAGAGTGCTACTCAGTACATTACTTTTTACTTAATTTTATTTATTTTACTAAATATGTAAGCTGTCTGATTTTTAATTAGCTTATTTTGTTTAAAAATATTTTTACTTTTTTTTTTTTTTTAAATTCAATTCTGTTTTCAGACTACAGTTTATCTGTAAATTAAATAAATGCAAAATGATTATATTAATCATTTGCCATTAAAAATTTTGAAAGTCTTTATTTTAGTGATAAAACAATTTTTCTCCTATTTAAGAACTTAGACAACAGAGGTTTTTTTTTCCTAATAAAGCTAGGATTAAAATAAACCGTTGTGTTTTTAATTAAGGTTTGCTAAAAATGATCATGTTGGGCTGCTATACCTCATTTTATCAACTTTTCTTTGCAGAAAAATTAACTTTTTGGCCAGTTCTCATAAAATTGTTGAATTAATTAACAAATAATAAGTGTATTATTTATTAGTAGAAAGCATTCTGAAAATTATATAAATAGATTAGGTAATTCTATAAATAGAATATTTTATTTTGTTTCAAATATTTACATGGAAATTGAAATATTCATATTGATTTTGCAAATTATACTTCATAAAATTTCTTCCATTGGGTGAAAGAAAGGATTTCCTTTGTATCATTTTTTCAATAAAAAAAGTATAAGTATATTCCATTATGAGAAATTACCCTGAGAATTATGTTTATGCATACATCAGCTGTATTATAATAATTTAACTGTTTAAAAAGGTATTAAAACTGATACAATAATTTTGTAATTTAGATGTATGTATATGCAATACTCATTATCAGGTATTGGTTGGTATAATGCATTTTAAAATATATTTTATACCTTAAATTTACACATTAATCAATGAAATTTTAACATGCATTTTTTTACATTATGTTTTATTAACTATAATTCTTATTTAAAAAATAAAACACATTAAAGTTGTTTTAACATTTTAAGCAAAACTTGATATTAAGCTTAACTATTAATGTGCTACTTTATAATATAAATGCCTACACTCTTTTACATTTTAGATAGATAACATTTACTTTTCAATCCTTCTTCATTGAATCAAAGGCATGCAAATGTTCAATTTATTAAGCATTAACCGACTCATAACTGGTCTAAATAATATAAAGAGACTGAAGTAAAATTTTGTTGGAAATAGGGTACATCGATGTTGTTTGCGATATGCATAATAAAACATGCGGACTCATTCATTCACATTAAGCATGTTTTGGAATTGCTTTAGAGAAAGATATCTGTTATGGAATCAAACAAACTTTAAGTTTAGAACTTAAGAAAAATTATCGCTTGAGAGAAAAATTATTAGTGAGCTTCTAAATAAAATCAATTATATAATAATTTTTTACAAAAAAAAAGTATTTTAATATTTTATTTTATTTTTAAAAGTATACATCTATATATTATAAAATTACTATTACAGCTGCCTCCATTATTTCTAAATACTTATTTATAGGTATCAACAATATTTTTTTATCGAGACAATGTTTATGCATGTGAATAAAGAAATATCCTTTATAATCTGGAAATTATATATTATATACCCATACTTGATTAACAAACCGTGTGAATTATAGGGGATGCACAATATAAATATGCAGGATAGTTATAATTAAACTTTTCCCATAAATTGGATTCTGCTAATAAAACAGGTGAACAGATTTAACCAAATTCGGTAAATAAATTATAAATGAGATACTCTCATAAAATAAAATTTAAAAAAAAAATGGATTATGTGTCACTTTGCATGGTAAAACAGCAAAATTAACTATGGAAATAGTGTCCTCAAAGTGTACAAATAATTTCAACTTTTATTTAATAGTTTATTTTTTTAAGCTGATTTCACCATGCAAAGTGCCACCTAGACAACATTTTTTTTATCTAAACAAGATGCTCTCAAGAAAGCTATTTCAGCACAACAAGCATGTAGTCCATATACCAAATTTGGTGACAATCTGCTCACCCATTTTAGTTACATAATTCTGTATTTGGAGAAGTTTAATTGTAACTACTCTGTACAATGCTTAGTGTAAGGTTTTCCGAAAGAATTTAGTGCTGTAGTTAAATGTTCATTTATCAAAATACAGCATTGAATTTTTATTAAGGTTTTTTATTTTTTTTAATGCAAGCCTAATTTTTACTGAGCAGTCATAAAATTTGGCTATTAAAGCTCCTTTAAGTACGATTTGTGATTCTCTAAGTGTATGGCCATTAAACTTCTGAAATGTGTTACTTTTGTAGAAGAATTTTCATTATGTTTAATTGTTTGAAAATTATATTAATTTTTATTTAATTCATTAAATTACACACTTTTATTTGAATAATAAATGTCTATATATTTAGTAAAATGTGTGTTTACTGATTTCAGCTTTATTTAAATGCATTTCTTTCTTCCTAACTCAATATTTTTCTTTGATTTGAAGCAAAGATTCTTTCCATTTCTACATCTGGTTTCTTTTTATTTAAAACTGTATTATTTCATCTGTAGCATCTAGTAATTACCAATATTTTCCCTCCAGACAGGAGTGGTATTCTGAAACAAAGAATGCGGAGATTTAAATGTCAACTTTGTTCGTATTCCACTAATGTGAAGTTCAGCTTGCAGCGTCATTTGCTTGTTCATTCTGGTGAAAGACCTTTCCAGTGTAGTGTATGTTTTAAAGGCTTCATACAAAAGAGTGATTTGAAATTGCATTTGTTTCGCCACACTGGTGAAAGACCTTTCCATTGTAACATATGCAATAAGGGATTCATCCAGAAAAATGCTTTAAAGTTACACATGTTCCAGCACACTAAAAAAATCTGAAAATTGACTATACATATTATGTAAATATTACAGAGATGTTTAAATTTTTAAATGATGTTTTTTAAATTGTTTACCTATAAATCTATTGAATTTGATTCCTGTGTTAATTTTATAAGCAACTAGTTTTTCTTTAGTTGAAACCATTTGTTATTATCAGTAAATTTTGCAATGAATAGTACAATTTTGATTTTATTATAGTGGATAACCATATTAGTGTATTGTTTTGTGTTATGAAAAATTGTATAAAATATTTTCTGCAATTGTTAAGAAATGCGTCTTAGTTGGTATCTTTAATACTGTACTTTAATAAGATATTAACAGTTGTATGAAAATATGTACTTAGAGTCATTCCATATCAAATCAACACAATTTTGGAAGATTTTCCGAATTGATGTCTCAGATTTTCATGATTTTTGGTATGCAGCAATATATCACAGACTTGTGAAAAAATACCAAATTTCAGTTATGTAGCACAATTATTTAAGTTATTAATTTTTAAAGATTTAAATTTTTATGAAAAAAAATTCATATTTTGGCATCTTTAGATGCCTATAGGCTGGCAACCAGTGATGGTATAAAGCTAGGAGGGGTCTCATTTTAAAGCTGTTGAATGGGGCTTTAATATGATATGCCACAAGATAGGGGTTACAATTTTAAATTGAAAATTTTAAAATTAAAATTTTAAAAATTCCAAAATATTATCAAATATAGTTTGTAATGTCTTAATACATACAGCTAAATTCTATCATGGGATCTCAATGGGATCAGGAGATACAGGGCTTCAGAAATACACATGTTTTGTAAATAATGTACCGAATTATTAAAATTGTATTTTTTAATTACTAATTTTGCAATGCAGTATGCCGAACACTATTAAATTAATGAAACGAAATGAATACTTTATAGTATTAAATTTGGAAAGCTCTCAGCTGTAACTATATCAGGCACCCAGAAATTTCATGCCTTCATACCTCTCAAATGTGGAACCAAAGTAAATGTGAAATTATTTTCTTCTGCAGTTGTTTAGAGCATATTTCCTGTTGTAAAGGACATACAGCAGATATTATTTGCAGATATTAGTGGGTGTGTAACATCAATCTATGGTGACACTTGGTGGCCTGAGTTATGTTCTTGATAAAGATGAAGATTGCAGTAAAGTGCAAGTTATATTCCTCCATCCTTCAGGTCCATCCCCCTCATTTATATATCCCACACCACCTGATACACTGTGGTTCCCTTTTGCAGATGTGGTATGCAAAGTTAACCCCGTCAGACAGACTGGTTGAACACAGTTTACGAGGCAGTGAAGTGAACAAATGTGTGGGTATCTTCCAACGATTTGAAGTCTCGATGAACTAATTTGTTAACCCTTAACTTTACTCATAATATTGGAGTTTTAATGGTAAGTGTCTATGTGACCTTTCTCCATTAAAAAAAAAAAAAAAAAAACGTAAAAGTAATAGCCACTACTTGTTTCATTCAATGAAATATTCAAAATTTTCTGAAACGATACTAATTCTGGTATTTTTTACAACACGTGTATTTCTGAAGCACAGAATCTCCTGATTCCATGATAGAATTTTGCTGTATGTATTAAGACATTATAAATTATATAGGATAATATTTTTAAATTGCCACTTTTTGAGAAATTTAAATTTTAAAATTAAATTTTAAAAAATTGAAACCCCTATCTTGTGGCATATCATATTAAAGCCCCATTCAACAGCTTTAAAATAAGACCCCTCTCAGCTTTATACCATCACTGGTTGCCAGCCTATAGGCATCTAAAAATGCCAAAATACGATTTTTTTCATAATTTAAATCTTTAAAAATTAATAACTTCAAAAATAATTGTGCTACATAACTGAAATTTGGTATTTTTTCATAAGTCTGTGATATATTGCTGCATACCAAAAATCATGAAAATCTGAGACATCAAGTCTGAATCAGTGTGTTGATTTGACATGGAATAAATGACCCACTAGTAATTATAAAAATACCTTAACTTCATTTCACTGAACAATCATTCAGTTCTAGGTAACAATGGAATTAACTTTTTTACAAATGTAACATATTTTAATTTAGAAATATAATTTAATGCTCATACTAGGAACATAATGTCCACATATTTTTTTTATAATTATTAGCACATATCTTACTTATAGCTGTTAAAACTTATTTTTTAGTTACTAATTTAAATTTTCACATGTACTCAAAGTCTTTATGTAAATAAATAATGCATTGTATTTTTTCTATGTCTATATTGAATATTGCAACTGTATATAATGCTTGCAAGTTCCATTATTTTTGTTAGTGAGTTTGTAAATCTTTCATTTACAGTTTTGTGTGTACTACCTCAATAAACTGCAAACAATGCATAAAATCTAGTTTGTTTTTCTGATATTCTATTTTGTCAACATTTTTTAACAAATTAAAATATGATAATGCTTTGTAATCTAAACACAAGTAAATAGTTTAATGGATGGAATGACCATTATATATAGGTAGACTTGAAACTTGGGGGGGGGGGAAGTATATTGAGCAAATACATATTTTGAAAACATATCTTCATTATACTATGCTGTAATTTCCATGACTGCACTTTCACAAACATTCAAAGCTGCCATTTTGTGCCAAGTAATATTTTTGTAATGCTAAACATAATTTAAAACTGATCTTTTTAATGTTGTTAGCCCAGTAAAATTGCTGGGTTTTTTCTGTGTGTGTGTGAACTTAATTATCTCTAAACCTTACAAAAAGCATTAAATTGTTCGAAGATTTGAAATTTTTAACTTTATATTTTAGATTTTGTGTATAAAAAGCAAATTCTATGTTGCAAGGTTCTCATGAATCAGGGGAAACCTGGAGAACCTGAAATTGTCATTGAATTTTGCTGATTGAAAATCCCAAAACTAATCAAAAGCCATATTTGTTAGAAATAATTGTTCTACCCCATTAAAATTTTCCCTCTTTGCTTACTCAAAAATATTTTAATACTTTACTAAAAGTGTGTGTAAAATTACAATGAAAGCTGATTTTGTGAAGAACTAGTATATATCAGTAAGGACACAGATTTTGAAAAAAAAAAAAGTCAGTAGAGTTTGTTGTAAAATATTCCATTTATACTTCGCACAGAAATAAAATATTGTAAGTTTAAAGATAATAGTATTCCTGTGATAGCATTCTGTAATGCATCGTGTTGTATAATTTTACAATTGGCCTGTTTGAATGAAAAATCTGGAATAGTATGGGAAATTAAGTAGGAACTCTTGTTGCTTTCATTGCTTTCAAAAAGTCTTAAATTGCAGCAGCATCTATTGAGTATTTTTAACTGTGTTCTCCAAATACATAAAATTAAGGTTTTATATTTTACTCTAAACTGAGTTTTCTATGTTCAAATTCTTAATTTCAAGACTGAAAACAAGGTTTTAACGGTATGCAGTATGTACTACACACTTCTTTCTGTATTCACATTCAAATGTCAAATATAAAGTATATTAATTTTTGTTTTATTTCTTGAGTGTTTTTATGTTCAGTAATTAAGTTATATGTTTTAAGGGTTCTTCCTCTTACTGAATAAATTAATGTTATGAAATTTGCTAGGTACTGGAATCTATAATGGTCTGCACCAAGATATACGTTTAAAATCACCTGTTTCTGATGTTCTCACTTTATTACCGCAAACTACTATTTACTCCTGTTCAAAATGCGCTTACTGTACAGGTCGAAAGCAAAGTTTTCAAAGGCATTTGGTTACCCATACTAAGGAACGACAGTATGAGTGTGACATTTGTGGTAAGAAATTTACACTGAAGCAATCAGTCAAAAGACATATGGTAGCATGTCATCCTCAGTTTTTTGACTCCCTACTAGAATGTTAAAAACTTATTTGATTATATGTATCGAAAATATTGTTTGCTATTTCCAATTGTAATTTACAGCAATTTTTGACCAGTTAACTTTTATGCAGATGCATTAATATAAATTATGTTTAAAATTATATATTTTTTATGTTTTAACTCTTTAGTGTGCTGTGTTTTTGACACCAGAATGGTGAATTATAAATTTTTATAATGTAGTTTTGAAGTTGAAATGTTGTGCATTGGAAATCTACAATTAGTTTTTAAATAACACTAATAGCTTGCCATATGTTAGATAATTTTTTTCTTAAGGTGTTAAAATGTTAATTTTTTACACTTTCATTTGAAATAACAAAGAAAAGCACTTAACATTACTAAATGTCAGTTATGAGAAATTAAAAGAAAGTCATGGGAAAAAAAAAAGGGGGGGAAAGAGCCTGATGCAGTGTGACTACTTTTCATTAACTGTCGTATCTGGCCAATTACTTTATACATTAAAGCATAAAATATACATTGCACATTAAAGAGTTAAAAGGTGCTGCTGCACTTCCAAATAAAATTTGAATTTTTCTAGAGATAACTTATTACATTACATGTTTTTGTTTTACATAATTCTTATTCTTAAAATAAAACTTGCATTTGTAAGTTCAGATTGAAATTGTGTATTTGCTAATTCTACATAAGTCTGTAGAATACCAGTAAAGAAATTGTATCTTTTTATTTATTAGTGAGTTTGTGTAATTCAAAAGATAGGTATTTCAAGAAAGATTGGAATTTTTGTAGCTAAAGATTTTTGCAGTTTTTTGTACAATAAAAATTATAAGAAAAAATGTAAAAATCTTTATAAATCTTTATGTACTGTTCATCAATAATAAAATTGAGCAGAAAATAAAATAATTTTAAAGATCATAAGCTTTCTTTTTTTCCCCCTTTATTATTTGATTTGCTACAGTTTAACAAATTTTTTCTTTAAAAAAAAAATAAATAAATCTATATATATATATATATATATATATATATATATCAATCAGAGAAAAGGGATTCATGCAGATGTATTAGTATATTTATTAAGAAATATGCTTAAAACGGACATAAACATCAATAGGAAAACAACTGCTGTCTGTTTTGTACACAAACTACCATTTATCACCAGATATATTTTGGGCAATTTACTAAAATATTTCTGATATTGATAATGGTTTACTTAACAAACATGTTTACTTCCTTTAAAATATAGATAACTTATGACAATAACATGTAGCTAATTGTATCCTATATTATAAATTCTTCGGTCCAATACCATAAATCTCCCTCTGCTTTCTTCATAGTTATGGCTGAATTTATTTTCATATTTAAAAAATCATTCATTTGATGATTATTCAAGACTAATTCTTGGTAAAGTGTTATCTTGTTTCATAAAAATTTCTGTATAGATGCTAAGAGCATTTTAAAAGCCTTTGTTAGTTCTGTAACTGTATGTAATTTCAACTAAGGTGATTTATAGGAAAGTGATTCCTTACCTTAAAATATGGAAGGTTTTTTTTTTAAATTTATTTATTTTGTATAATACAGCACCTAGTTTGTTATAAAGCAATAACCATTATTGACATGCATTATTAAAAAAATTATGTATTTTATTTCAACTAAATACTTTCTGTTCACTAAAATATGTATTTTTTAATGTATATTATTAATTACTTTGTTCACTTTGCATAAATAGTTAAGAATGAATTTTTGTGCAATTTAAAAGATCCATTAACTTATTTTATTTCATGAATTAGTTCCCCCTCCCCCCAGTGATTTAATATGGTGATCAATAATCCCCCACCCCACCCCAAAAAGATTTGAGAGCTCTGTATCAAATAGAAACATCCTGCCTTTCCTAATTGGCATGGGAAAAATAATATTTCAAAAATTATTACACTTTAGAAACATGTTTGTCTAACAGTAGGAACCTAAAAGTAAACATGGCATTATAATTCTGCATTCAAAAATTAAGTCATAAAGGAATTTTTAAAACTAAGGTAGGAAAATATAAGGAACTTGAGAAACTTACTCTTTAAAATCTGTGTAATATAGTTATTTATGCTTTTTAAATTTAATGCTTGTTAGTAAAACAAAGTATTAATATTTTATGAAGAAATCTGGCAATAGCTGAAAAGTCTCAAGACCAAAATGATAAAAGTCTACAGAGGAATGTTCACAGTAATAGAATGGTAAAATTCATCTTCCTCAGTTTTGCTTTCTATATAGCATTGTAAATTTTTGATTTTCTCTTTTCAAGTAAAACTTGAAAGAAATGCAGCAATTATCGTGTTGAGACTTTTTTTTTTTTTTTTGGTTGTTCTTGATTAACTATTAACTTCTTGTTTTAATAATTTTACAAATTCTTCCAGACCAGCCACTAGATTCTGTTTTGGCAATTTATTTTTTGGTATATTTTGTTTCATTTTTGTTAAGAGCAACGAAATGATTGCATTTATTATATTTACAAAGTGTTGCTTTTCTGTGTAAATTCTATGAGTTTGTTATTATTATTAATAAATTAGAATTTGAAAAATTGTTTTGTTTTGTATATCATAAAAGCACACACTGTTTAAAAATTTCAATCTGAATAATCTTGATTAAGTGTACTTATATGTTATAATAAATTGGCTTATAGGAAGCAAACACTATTAACTTTCATACAAATTTAATATATTGAAATATTACAAACACATTTTCATACAGAAAATTGTATCTATATTGAGTTGACATCACTATACGTATTTTTTTATTTCCTTTTTTTCTAGGACAGAGAAAAGCGATTCACATTACCAAATGAGAAATTAAAAGTAAAAAACAAAAAAAGAGAGAGTGAGAAGATCCCTGATGCAGTGTGACAACTTT
This sequence comes from Cheiracanthium punctorium, assembly GCA_038373885.1. NCBI lineage: Eukaryota > Metazoa > Arthropoda > Arachnida > Araneae > Cheiracanthiidae > Cheiracanthium > Cheiracanthium punctorium. The sequence continues at coordinate 112,601 of JAWZYV010012088.1, forward strand.
CGTTATATAAGTCTTATCTGGTCAATTATTTTAATTGTTGTAGCAAAAAGTTGATAAAAAGTGTCTGCAGATATCAAAGTTTGTTTCAAAACTTTTATTTGGGGATAATGTTTTGTAAGTCTTTTTAGTAATTGAAATGATAGCATATAATACGGTGAGTCATCTGTTCATTACCTTGTTGTTAGAAGTTGCACACATTAGAAAAGCAATTAATTGCTCAGTTAAAAAGACAGGCAAAAACATGTGAAATGAAGTACCGGGTAACATCAGTATGCATATTTATGTTTTAATTTTCCCGATTTACCTAAATCTTTAGAAATCTGCTTTTGCAAGCTGAAAAAAAAAAAAAAAAAAAAAAAAATGGATTAAAAAATTTGCAAAAAAGATGGATTATTATGTGTTATGATTATCATGTGTAAAAGTCGAAGAGAAAAAATCCTCATTGAATGCTCTTCATTAATACCTCCTATCCCAGCAGATGTTAAAGGATTTTAATGCATTTTTTCTTGGACCTCTGACATTTTCTATGGAAGCCTCGCATAATTGTCATATATTCTCCCAGTTTACATGTAATTTCTTCTTCCAGTGTAAGCTATATTCACTGTGATTAAACCATTTGGGAATTTATTTTTATAAATGAGGGCCCATAAAATTGTCTATTGGATGCTTTCAAGTTTCTTGACTTGTGTTCAACATACACAAGCCAGGAGATATCCTATTTTTATCCTGTTGAATAACTACTGAACAATGGGGGAGGAAAAGCCTAGGAACACCCATTTCTTAATAAAATGAGAAAAAAGATGAGCACTCTTTTAAACGTGTTAAATCGCCTTAGTTTAAATTCGCATGTTATTCCTATGATAGTCTGAATTGTAAACCTATCGTTTTAGCTACGTAACTTCATGATAGTTTTGTGGGCATGATATATTAGATAATTTTTTTTTTTTTTTTTTTTTAACTTTAGCACTTACACTTACTTTCAGCATGCACATGGCCATCCTCAGGTATATTCATGACTGTTGCTTCTCTCATTCTTTTATTATACTTCAGTAGTGTTGTTAATTGCCATAACGTCATTTATTATCTCAATTGCTTCTCGTTTCTGACCATAGCTTTTATTTTTATAGTTGGCTATTTTCTTAACATTATCAAAATCGATGGGAGACTTGGTCTTCCAATGTGTAGATCAGTAATGTATTCCTTATAACCATAATATAAAGAACACATTAATGATCTACACTTTGGAAAACCAAGAAAATAACCATATAATTAATTACCTAGGTGTAAAAATCATTAAAGATGAAGAAAATAAAATAAATACTACTATTTACCGAAAACCCACAAACAATAATCAACTTGTCAATTTTAACTCTAATACACCCTTTAAATATAAAACAGCAGCTATTCATTCATACATCAATAGAGCTATTAAAATTTGTTCCTACCAAATCCTCATAAAAGAAGAAATCAACTTCATTAAAAATCAATCTAAAAGAACCGTAAACAAAATCTAGAAAAGTATTAAAAGATTGGATATTATAACGAGTGCACAAAAAACAAAATGACATTTCACTAAAGTAGTCCCATACTGCAGAGGAATAGCCACTAAAATAGCAAATGTAGCGGATAAAAAGGAATCCACATTCCCATCAAACCTAATATAAACATCTTCAATAGAATCAGAACAGATAAAGATAAAATTAACCAAGAAGAAACAGGGTGCATCTACAAAATTAATCTTAAATATGAAGAAAGCAATAGTTCCGGGTGTTATATTGGAGTCACAAAAAGGAAAATTAACAAAAGGAAGAAAGAGCATGTTATATACAGGGTGTCCAGCCTTAATGTGACCCAATAGCTAATTCCCGAACCATTCGGTTTAGATATGCACTTCCAATTTGAAAAATGTTTTAAAAAAGGTAAAGCATGTTTTTACGTACTTTTTGAACCAAAAAACCCATTTAGAAAAAAATTACAAAAATTAAATTTTTATACGGTCCCCAGGTCCTATCACTTATATTTAGGAAAAGATGCAGTACACAAAAACAAAGTAAACACAAAAAGTTTCATTTTATTACGATAAAAACTGACCAAGTTATGGAACTTTGAAAATCATACATTTCATCCATTTTCTCGGCCAATTTCAAGAAGCTAGTAAGGGACCGTCTCCAAAGTGAAATTAATTGGAACTCTGCCAGGAAACATTCGCTCTTGCACATCACTCTTATGTAAATCGTTTTTAAATTTAAAAGTACACACATTACGTTAATATTACAATAACTGAGTACTTAAGAAACAAAATTTATTCTGTGTACGTGTAAAACATAGATAAAATAAAATATTTTGGACGAAGAAAACTTTTCAAAAGCAGTTCCAAAAACTTAGACTTATTTGCCTGCGGCTTCAGACTGATTTGCTGCGATACTGATCATGGCAAACGTTAAAAATCTGTTGTGTAGTCGCTTGCAATTGCATACAGTCGTATTCTAATATTACAAATTCTAGTACAGGAGAACGAGATGTATACAAATGAAGAATATTGCGAAATGGTACTGTTGTATGGGCAGTGGAATCGAAATAAGAGAGAGGAGACAAGACTTTATGCCATTAAATTTCCCAGTCGAAGACATCTATCTTATTGTACAATTGCCCGTGCTGTTCAACGCTTGTATAGAACTGGGAGTTGTCATACACGTATTCCCTTGTCTTGTGCCACACCTTCAAGCTTGCGGATACCTGCTGAGGATGTTCTAGGATATGCCCTGGCTCATCCTGAAAGTAGTGTCCAGGATATTAGCAAGGCTTGTTCCTACTCAAAATCGACGGTGTGGAACATATTACATACGTACGGTGCATTTCCCTATCGTCCAGTCCTGGCGCAGGAGCTAATGCCTGGAGACCAGTTGTATACATCTCGTTCTCCCATACTAGAATTCGTAATATTAGAATACGGCTGTATGCAATTGCAAGCGACTACACAACAGATTTTTAACGTTCGCCATGATCAGTATCGCAGCAAATCAGTCTGAAGCCGCAGGCAAATAAGTCAAATTTTTTTGGAACTGCTTTTGAAAAGTTTTCTTCGTCCAAAATATTTTATTTTATCTATGTTTTACACGTACACAGAATAAATTTTGTTTCTTAAGTACTCAATTATTGTAATATTAACGTAATGTATGTACTTTTAAATTTAAAAACGATTTACATAAGAGTGACGTGCAAGAGCGAAAGTTTCCTGGCAGAGTTCCAATTAATTTCACTTTGGAGACGGTCCCTTACTAGCTTCTTGAAATTGGCCGAGAAAATGGATGAAATGTATGATTTTCAAAGTTCCATAACTTGGTCAGTTTTTATCGTAATAAAATGAAACTTTTTGTGTTTACTTTGTTTTTGTGTACTGCATCTTTTCCTAAATATAAGTGATAGGACCTGGGGACCGTATAAAAATTTAATTTTTGTAATTTTTTTCTAAATGGGTTTTTTGGTCCGAAAAGCACGTAAAAACATTCTTTACCCTTTTTAAAACATTTTTTAAATTGGAAGTGCATATCTAAACCGAACGGTTCGGGAATTAGCTATTGGGTCACATTAAGGCTGGGCACCCTGTATAATGATCTACGCTTTGGAAAAACAAGTACAGCCCTGGTCAAGACTAGCCCAAACCACCCCCCCTCACCACTGATTTTGATAATGTTAAGAAAATAGCCAACTATAAAAGTAAAAGCTACGGTCTTAAATGAAAAGCAATAGAGATAATAAATGACATCAGGGCAATTAACAACACTACTGAAGTATAATAAATGAATGAGAGAAGCAACAGTCAGAAATAAGCCAGAGAATGGCCATGTGTGTGGCCAAAAGTGCTGGTATAAGCAAAAAAAAAAAAAGTATTATTATGTGTGTAATGTCAGAGTCCACTCTTCAAACACAGGAGCTTCAAGTGTTTTCTCTCTAAATATTTTGATAATCAAGGAAATTATGTTGGGAAGTTCTAATAAAATAAGCTTCCCTTTTACATGTATGGTATGTGTTTAATCAGCATCTAAAAAATTATGATCTTCAGTAAATTTTTAGATATTCTAAATAAATAAAAATGTTGATTTTTGCTAGCTTTCCTATCTGTCAATGTGCATGATAAAGTAATAAATATATATATTTATAGATAAATTATATTTTAAGTGATATTTTATTTCTTCTACTAAAAGACAGTGGAAGATCAAGTGAAGTGATTCAAATTAAAGTTTTGTTTATGTATTTTTCCCCCCTTTTAGTGCCTATAAAGAATAACATCGAAAGATCCCTTAATGGCCAGTTTAAGTGTGACTGCTGTGAGTATACCAGTTATGCAAAAGGCAAAGTGGAGCGCCACAGATGGATTCATACAGGAACACGTCCTTATCATTGTGAACTCTGTTTGAAAGGATTTATTCAAAAGAGTGACTTAAATATACACTTGGCACGGCATGCTGGAGATAAAGCATTTTCCTGTAGCTTATGTCCTCATAAGTTTTTTCGCCGTTATGAATTGACTAAGCATTTACAAAATGTACATCAAATAGCAGCCTGATTATGAAGAATAAAAAATGCTTTAAAAAAGAATGTTTTTTGGCTTCAGTCCCCTACCTTCATTTTTCGAAAACTGGTTCGGTATAGCTCATAGCAAAATAGTTATGCTATGGGCTAGTAATGCAATTCGTAACCCTTAAAAAGATAAAATTTAAGGTAAGTAAATATTTCTAAACAAATCACTGCTTTTACCTTTAAAAAAGGGAACTTCAGCTTAAAAACTAGATTTTTTAATGTACACAAAGATGGCAATTGATGGCATTTCTAGAAAAATTGTATGAAAAGTTGAATCAAAAATAAAGTTTAAAATAAAATGCAATAGAAGTGTTGGTAACGGTAATCGATGAAAGTTTATTATGGAATAAATATCAATCAGATTTTTATGTAATTTCATTAGATCAGTTTTATGACCATTTATTTTTATTGAATTAATGGTAACTATATATAGAAAAATTTATAAAAACTCGGCTGTTAGAGAATCGTCAGGGGACCCCCTGGGTAGGAAAAGGACTACATTAAGAAAAAATTCCACTCGTTAGTTTTCAAAAAGTGACACTTTTAGAAATTTGTATACAGCCACCATACAAAATATATATATATATATATATATATCCTAGTTAGTAAAAAACTTTCCCTATACACTTATTAGATAATGTGCAAAATTTAAGAATTTTATTCTAAAAAGTGATATAAAGCTAAATATATACGGGGGTTAACCACTTTTCATGAGCTCTTGAGAGGAAAAAAAATCAAGTCAGATAACTGTATTTCAGGGGTCGTAGAGAAATTATGAATTAAAGTAATTTTTTGCAAGCTAGTTGTAAATGTTCACATTCAAATTCATGTGTAACCCCTAACATTCTTTGTCAAGTCTTCTGTTTTATGCCTTTTTAATGATGACAGCAAACAGGTTAAACATGGGTTCAAGATTTATTTTCAATGGGCTTGCACTGGCCACAAGCCTTTTTGCCAGTACAAAGGCCCGAACCACTGGCCATTTTATTATGGAAGCATCAATGGGCAGCCAGAGTTACTCCCTATGAAGGGATGCACAAGTTAAAACACAAGCCCAAGCCGGGAATCGAACCCGAGACCAAGGCGTAATAGAATGTGGTTCATAAGCCACTACACCACTTGGGCAGCTAAAGATTTAAAATGAACTAGTTTTTAAAATAAAGAGCAAACTGTCTTTGATAATACGCTACATCGTATTTATCGCCCTTCACTCGAAACTTTTCTGGATCTGCCACTGTCTGTTACAAACATCTATTGCGCTGTGCTGGAAATGTATGCGTGTCTCTAAACTGTTATAGACAGTAATGTTTTTTTTTTTTGTGTGTGTGTGTGTGGGAGGGGGGGTGCTCCTGTGACAGAGCTGTAAATGCTAAAGTCTCTACTTTCAACGAAGCGCATTATTTTGTAATCTTTAATAACATACACTGGGTTATCTTTTTACACGGTTTCAAATTAACATGATTCAAAAAATTACTCACTACATCATTTGTATTCAATGTTATTTATTTATTCATAACTAGCCGCCTCCGGCGACCAGTTGGTTTGCCATCTTAATAAATCTTTTTCCAAGAGAATCCTGTTCCTCACCGGCTTCCTTGGCACTGATATCTCTCAGATTCTGTGAATGGAATTTAAAATTAAGATGGTTACAAACAGGAGCGGCCAAGACGCTCCCTTTTATGCTTTACTTAGTTTTTGGGTTCGAAATGAAGCCCCTTCGAAGCTGGTACCCAGATGCGATGCTTACGGTGTCAGGCCGCCCCTGGTTACAAAAATAAGATGGTTAAATGATAAAAACCTACAAAAAGGAACAAATTATTTTCGTCCTATATAATTCTGAAGAGCTTCTGTATATATTGGCCTTTATCAAAAAACAGAAAGGGGGGGGGGGGGAAAGTAAAAAAAATCTGGAACACTTTCAGATTTTAAATACGCACTAAAGTGCTATATATTAAAAGCGTATTATAATCCATGGTTCTTTCCTATTTTCGTTCCTTATTTCATTAAGTTGGAAAGTCATTATTCATGAGTGTGATTAAACAAAATTAAAATTGATATTTCTAACATCCTTTTTCTGGATGTAATACATTAGAAATAGATAGGAGAAAATGCACAATTCCAACTGAATGAAAATTTCCAAAACTTATTCTCAGACGATCATCTCAAAATCGCACATCAACCATTTTATTTTACGTCACATTAAAAAGTTTCACATTTTAGTCTTGGAAAATTTCCAAATCCTATTTACTTTTGAGTATAAACGATTTCATTCCTGCTCCGATTTCACATGCACACGATATTTTAATTTTAAAAAAACCTTACAAATAATCTAAAAAAAAAAATCGTTATTCTTTTATTTTTACTTCAAAGAGTCTGAATCATTTAATAAACTTGCCAAATATGGCAACCTAGATAGGGCGTAGCCAGGATTTTCATTTGGGGGGGGGGGAGGACATGGAGTCTAACCGGAGAATGCCCGGTTTGTCATAATCAGACCCTATGACTAGTTTATTTTAGGGGGGGGGGGGGCAGCTGCCCCTCGCTGGCTATGCCCATGCCTATATATGCTATATTCTCTCTTTCCACAGCGGGGTTACAATTGCGAAATGGTGGAGCAAAAATTAGCCTTTTGCGACACTTTTTTATCAATATCTCTTAAAATAATTCGAATTTCGAAAAAATCCCTTCGAGTTATGTCGAGACCCGTCCTGGAGAATTTCTATACAAAATTTGGTAGGTCTACGATCACCCGTTTCGTAGCTACGCGAGGTGCAGATAAACTAACTAACCAACCAACTAACGGACAGTTTACACAGTGTTTTATTTATATAGATTTATACTGTGCCTTTGTACTGTGAATTTCGCCTTTATTTTTCCAGATTCTAATATTTTGGTGATGAAGTCGTCTCTTGATTCCTGACCGCAAACAGCTGAAGAAGCTAATTTACTGTGCCTCTAAGCGGCTTATGTGTGTGACAGGACAAGTTTAGAAATTCAATATTCATTCACCATGATATTCAACAAATCATACAGTTCATCAATGTAGTCCTTCGCCTTAAAAGTATTATGCACTATCTCATGATAAATTTAAAGTTGCATGTTAAATTTAAAGTTTTTGTTATATTCACCACTTTAAAAGGAGCTCCCTATATAACTAAGCGGTAAATAATCCTTCATTAATATATCCCTCAGTAGTTTCAACAAAAGCGACCGTTAACGTGCGTTTATCTTTCTTTCTTTTCTTTTTAAATTTATCAAGCACCCCTGTTCTTAACATAAAGAAAAACAGATTTTTAAATATATTACTAAGAAGCTCCTTTGAATGGTATGTTCTCTTACTGACGCCTTAGTTTAATTAACTTACGATGCTCAGTAACATTTCTGGAATAAAACCATTATCTTGACACATTTTTTTTTGGAAGGGGGGGATGTTTCGTCGATGTCTTTGGTTTTATTCAATTCGTACTATTAGTTCACACTCTCCCTATATATATTTATTAGGGTGCTTCAGAAATTTTTTTTTTGAAATGTTTTGTTCTCACCCTACAATTTTTTTTACCCTATTCATAAATATGATGTATGCAAAATCTCAGTTGAATCGAATAATATTTAGAGGTCGCGCAACACAATCGAATTCTGTTGAAAAATGTCAAAATGGACAAATGAAGAATAGCGTACAATGCCATTACCCGAAATAATACTACATTCAAAAGGGCTTAATTTCAAATGTTTAACGACACTACAAGGTAAACAATGCCCAATCAATTAAAGAAATAAGAATTTCCCACTTGTCCTGGCTTTCTTTGCAATTGTGTGTCTTGAACACAATCTTACAGTAAGGTGGCACCCGTTTTCCCCACCAGGGTAGGAAAGGAGAGACCGTATAAAAATTAAATTTGGTATTTTAATATGCATACAACCCCCAATAATAAAAATGCCATATCTGAAAGCTACTCTTAATTTGACGAACTTTTCTAAGTGGAAGTATGTTTCGATCACTTACGGTTTAAAGAATAATCGTCTTAACATCTATTTTGAATCACCCGGTATAGTATATGTATGTATCTATGTGTGTGTTTTTGCACGTATGCACGCTGTGCTGTAAAGTTTGAAAAACTTAAAGTATAAATCCTTGCTTGCTAAAATGTGAAAACTGAAATAAAAGAAGTTATTAGGCAAGTTGGAGTGTTTAGGCTGATTATTTTACCAACTATGCGAAAAATTCCAGAGCTGGGGGTCGAACACAGGACTACCGCCTAATATACTTGAAAGGTTGATACAACCACTTTCTAAAAATATGTAAAAGAAGTTATTTTCAGAAAAATAACAAAAGCAAACATCTACATTCACTTATCAAGCATTTATATTCACTGTAGACTGTTTAGAATGAAGACTAACGAAAAAGCCAGGATTCAGTTTCTTAATAACCATACACAGAAGTGTGTGTTTATAAGAAACACACTTTTCTCTGTGTGTGAATACATATATGTATATATTTGTAAGCCCCCTAGGAAACAGGGGCGTAGCCAAGGAGGGGGTTAGGGGGTCATAACCCCCCCATGAGGAATTTTTTACCATACAAATTGTATATTCTTCACTCCCTTATCACACACATGTATGCATATATGTGAGTTGTAGTAGTCGTAACCCCCCCCCCCCCCCATGAAAATTTTCTGGCTACGCCCCTGCTAGGAAAAGTGTAAGCCTCCCTGTAAAACCGGTCTAGTTATGGCCCTGCAAGTACCCTATTAAAAATGGTTTATGTAGCATTCATAGATTTTTTACAGGAGTATTCAAAAGAATTCCAATGCATTACACTTTACGAGCAGTCATTCTTGAAAGCGTAATTCAGAGATATTCAAGTATTTCAAACGAAACAAAATTGATATATGTTATTAAGGATTACAAAATAAAGCTGGCGATTATAAAATGTGCTTCTATCATTTATAGTTCTATAAAAGCACTCAAGGGAGAATTCCAATACCTTACTGTCAATGGCAGTTTTACAAACATTCACTTATTTCAAGCGCAATGCCATCCTACTAGTACTATATAGCTAACTAATGGTCCAACGACGGCAGTGTGCTTAACTCAAATGTCGCCATGCTTTGCTACTTTTGGAGATAACTCGCCAAGTATGACATGAATCAATGTTTCGAAAATTGAACCCAGCTTGTAGATATTTTCATTCTTTGGCGAAAATCAAAAAATTCTGAATGTGATACATTAAGGTATGGCCATTTTAATGGAATTTTTAAATTCCGTAACTCACCGTCTAATTAACCGATTTACATGCAACAAAATTGCTATCTTTGATTTTTTAGCACATAGAACATTTTAGACTGTTAAACCTTAAAAGAGCCAATTCTGCAATCTCCACGTCCATGCGGACACGGTTACGAGGGGATGTCGGTTACATTGTATAAGACAGATATTTATATTCTCAACATTCTCCAACAAGTCTAAGGTGCTTATGATTTTTGTTAGTTCCTTCAGTCTGTGCGCTCTAACTGCCGTAAATGTGCATCGATTACCACGAAGTTCATATATGTTATCATTACCATGTACCGAATTTAAAAAGGTATAAGGAGCATTTATAGTTCTATTACAGGAGCACCGAAAAGAATTCCAATACATTACGTTCTATGGTAAGCATTCTTTAAGCATATTTTAGAGTTATTCGGCTGTTTCAAACAAAACGAAATTCATACATGTTATTAAGGGTCACAAGTAACGATCTCGATCGAAAATAGTGTCGGTAGCTTTTAGCTAGAACAAGAGAAAAAATGTTTTGGGTTTTCCCATTGTTTAAAATAGGGATTGGCGATTTCTCGCCAAATATTGGTGAGAAATTTTGAAGACATGTTTTTGACGTCAAATTTTGGTATAGTTTGGCAAAAAGTCAATAAAATTCGTGGTATCTGGCGTGATTTTTTGATGGAGCCTGTACCGTTTGCTTTCTTACATAGGTATCACGCAATAGCATAATATTACGTTATTATATACGTGACCAATAGGAAATGCTTCCAAAGGCGGAATTACCATGAAATTGCTGGAAATTTCTCCAAAAGCTATAAAAATGCGGGTCGCTCCAGAGTTCAATTCAGTTTTGAGTGAATGCTCGAACACTATTTTAGTAACCATAAGAAGAGTCTGCGCTTTTACGAGCGACCTTCTTGCTTGTTTTGAGAAGCTTATTTTTAATGCTGTTTGTAAATTCTTCATTGTTGTACGTGGAGGAGCAGCTGAGAGTTCTCCCTCGAGAAATTCCTCTGAGTTTATACTGTGGAAATGTTTTTTTGTATGCAAAATACAGCAACTGATAAAGCATCTGCGATAAGCTGACTGTTAAAAATTGACTGTTTATTTCTGTCAAGTGTGTATGGGAGATTGTTCGTCGAATTTCTAGAACCAATAAAATTTATGTTTTGTCCGGATCAACTGGGCTGTTTACTAGAACTTTCCATATAAGCTGGACGAACCCGAAAACTAAGCAGAGCTTTCTGCAACACTGGTGTCAGAATCGGGATTCTAAAGTAAGATTTTAATTTTCCAGAGTATGGTTTTGACAAAAGCTGGAATGGGGCACAGCCAGCTGTCGTCAAAAAAGGGTCTCTAGATCTGTGGCACGCGATGAACGTTTCGATTGTCCGCCATCTTGCTGGTAGTTAAGTCGAACGATGGCAATGGCTGCCCTTTTTTCAGCATTGGGCAATCTATCCGTCTGTTCTCGCATTCTTCCATTTTTCAGCAGATGTCAATGCTGTTAAAAATAATCGTGACCATTTTTTTTTTTTTTCGGGAAATGACGTGCTATAGTAAAGAATTCTCGTGCAGCTTTGTCACCCGCAACTATTTTTATAGAAATCAAATCTATTCTTTGTGACTGGCAACAGTCAAAACATCAGAGTTTAGTGTTCCCAGAGCGGGAACACTGCACGTTAAAGGGTTAAAGAAAGGCAAGCGAAATATGATGAGATTGTAGAAAAAGATCGAAATAAAAATTGAAGATAAAAAAAATTCGAAAATACAGAGTGATCAGTTTAAAAGAGTACCTGTTGTGGTTTCTCTTATTACTCTTAAATCTGACTGATGTGTCAACTATTCTAACACTGAAGTACACAGTAAAAAAATTCAGAAACGTTACATACTTATAGCGGAAAGGTTTCCGAAAGTATAGCGTAACCTACCGATGCTCTACTCGAACTCACGATTTCGGAAACATAACCCATATTTTGGGGTAAAGTATTTACAGGGGAGAGGAAATCTTTATTTGGGACTTCGCGCGCATGCGCCAAGTGCCAAGAGACGGATAAGAGTGAACGCGTTTTCCCTAATAGCACAGATGGTCACAAAAGAGTCGCTGTGACGTCACAGAGGGTCACAATTCTCACAGGACTGTCACATTGTAACTTCTTGCACAGCCCGATTATGACCAACAGGGGCCCCGGGCATTGATGAATTTGGGGTCCCCATCTATAAAATTTGTTTTCTTTTTCATAATATTTTGACATATAAAAGAATATTTCAGAACAACATTTGAAACTGGGGGCCCTGGGCAAAGTCCCGATTTGCCCATGCGATAATAAGGGTCTGGTAACTTGTGAGTGATGTAACTTCACTGTGTGGTCACTGTGAAGTTTATTTGCGACCAGTCACCAGGTGACGTCGCCGGATTAATACTTAAATAAAACAGATGAATACTTAAATAAAACAGCACATTATCTCCTGAAAATAATTTATGTGGAAGAAAAAAGATTTAAGAATTTTAATTTATATTTATTAATTATGGTATTTTCTCTCCATTTACAAAATACTTCAAAAAAATTTTAAGTTTCCAAAACAAGCCGTACCACAAATAACTTTTGCAGCAGTCAGTTTACTTTTAAAGCAAATTTCAGCAAGAAAACCGCAGCGTCGTGGTACCGTGCTTTCTTCCGAATGCGTGAGTCCAGCGTTCGACTCTGGCTCTGGTCGCTAGTCCTACACTGCTCCTTCCGACAGAGTTTGGTGCTGCCATCTAGATTAAGATACATGAAACGCTTCATCTAGTGCATGTTACTTTTTTCTGAAAAACTCGGAAAGGTTACTCGTTAATTCGGAAACCTTTCCGAAATACACGGAGAGGTTACTCAATATTTTACCAAAATATACAGAAACGTTACCCATCTTTTCCAGAAACCTTACCTAAAATGCAGAAAAATAGGTAAATATGTTTCCGACATATGCAGAAACGTTTCTAAATACTTTACCCGCATGGTTCGGAAACGTTTCCGCAATTTTGAACTACAAGAGCTGCCCCATTTTTTGGGGTAACGTTTCCGATTTTTTTTTTTACCGTGTATAATTGCTTGAACGTTGTTTAAGTGTGAGATACAATTTCCAACTCTGTTGGCCTGTTACAACTTTATTTGTGGCGTAAAACAGACATGGAGACGCACCATGTTACTGGTAGGTCTCCTACTACACATGTTTAATGTGTAATTATTCTACATATGTTCAATGTGTAGAAATATGTATAATTTTCATTATTCATGACACGAATCATTTATTATTATAAACTATATTTTACATGTGAAATTGACGTAAGAAATTCGGCTTGTACTCTAATACCTTTTGGTCCGGCAGAGAATGTGTTTTAAGCATATGGTGCAGTTGGTTTGTGTGGTTTAAGGCAAGGCTGCACTTGGGCGATCTGCCTGGGATACATATGATGAAGATCTACATCGCTATACATTTAAGGGTTGAATCTCCTATTAGTATTCACTTCAAGTTGCACATCCTGAATTTCAGTTGTATGTACTCATGAACACCTATCTGAAAAGTACACTCGAAATCCCATGTGTTAATTCTGCCATCTCTCGCAGTAAAGTTCCAGGACGCTAAAAAATTCACTTTTTAGAATTTACGATTGATAATTTATACGAAATAAAATTAGACTTTTGTCTGTACATTACTTGGAATTAAAAAATTTTGCGATTTCTATCCGTTTCAAGCACCTGGGAATCCAGTACGACCGTAAAAAAGCTTGTCTGTCTGTAGTTCTGTGTCCGTAATGCTTTTTATGTTCACGCATCAGGTAAAAACGACTGAAGCAAAAAAAAAAAAAAAAAAAAACGAAATTAGGAAAATGATAGGTGGTCACTCAACTTAAAACAGAGGCGTCAATTTTTTTTTTTTTATTGATTAGATTTTGTGATTTTGCGAAAATCGTTCCAAGCTGCATAAATGTTTGCTCGTGCATCACGTAATAATGACTAATGCGAATGAAATGATATTGGGTGACATGATAGGAGGTCGCTCAACTTGAACTAAAGAGGTCGATTTTCAGATTTTGCGAAAATAGTATCAAAATGCATAAATTTCTGTTCCAGCATTACGAAATAAAAATTACAAGGAAAGAAAGAAAGATTGGTGACATAACTTAAACTATACGCGTCGAATTTTTTTTTAAATTTTAAATTGGAATTTTCGATTTTGTGAAAATTATTTCACAATCGTTTGTGCATCATATAATAATGACTAAAACGAATGAAATGAAATTAAGTGCAGGCAGGTAGTCACTCAGTTTAATTGTAAGTGTCGAAATTAAAAAATAATTATAATTAGATTCTGAGATTTTGCGCTATACGCGTCGAAATTCTTCCATTTCATAGTTTCAAAATGTGTAAGTATTTAATGCGCATCACGTGTTAACGATTAAATCGTATGAGGTGAAATTTGGTGACATGATAGGTGGTCATTTAACTTAAACTATAGGTGTCGAATTTTTTTTAAAATTTGATTAGAGATTTTCCAAAAAATTATTCAAAATGTGAAAAAAAATTGTCGATTACGTATATAAACCACCCTACTAGCAATTTTGCTTGGGCCATCATCGGCCGGCTACGTGGCAGTGGCGGCTCGTGGGATACAGCAAGTACAGCCGGGCTGCACTTGAAATTATCAGCACATACTTTAAAATAATTTGTTCTACTAACTTTCTTAAATTCAGATTAGAATTATGGAATTCCTATCGTAAATTTAAAAAAAATCTCAAAAAAAAAAAAACCCTATTGTAGTAACGGCCGGATCTCTCATTCAGAAAAAAAACCCTTTAATCTTCCCGCAATTCAACTGCGAAAGTCGTTGGTACAGCCCTCCGCGCTGATTAAGGAATTGGCAGCACCGTTGCCATGGTAACGAGTACGTAAGCAGTTTCTCCGGCTTAGGAAAGCATAGGGTGTTTTAGCCATAGATCTTTTAAGGGGAACTAGATAGGAAATCGCCATGCTTTGCTTCGACCACCAGGTCATGTGATTCGTAATCCCCACCCTCGAGTTGCGGACTGGGTTAATTGGCGGTAAAGCCTCTTTGCGTAGTTTGAGTGACAGCTTGTTCAGCAAATAGCTTTCAAGGCTTTCAACCTTGCTGGTATGATTGATGGCGATTACGTGCGTTTGAGTTCGCAGAGCCAGCTGAGAAGGAGGAAAAGAAAAAAAAAAAAAAAGATTATTTAGGTAAGATGCAAAGTGAAATGGCGTAGCTCGATGATAATATTTATGTAGGATAATAAATATTTCAATCATATTTTTTAATTTTCGATCGTAAATTTCACTACATATTTTTCAAATAAAATGCTGCAGAATATTTTTGTATTTATCACCCTAATGTTTATATCATAGCATTTATTTATAGTAACGTGACCAAAATTTCTATTTTGAGGCAGCTAGTTAATTTTTAAACGTCAAATAAAAGCAGAAACTAGCGCAATACAGTATTCTATTTTAAAGTTTTTTTTATAGACGAAACAGTTTTGTTTTCATTGAAGGAACAATTACTATTCATAGTGTTCTTGGTATTTAAATATTTGCTTTCAGTTCAAGGCGTCCTCGAAAATAAAGAACATCTGCTCATTATATTTATAGTGAGATCTTCACTTTGCTTCACTAAGAAAGTTATTTCCTTTTATATGTTCCGACTGAAAATCAGCTGTATTAGTTTCGGCGCGATCAACAAAAATCGCTACTTTTGACAAGCACCAACGTTAAGTTTGCTCTGAATAATGGCCTGACGACACTGTGCTGTTTAGCTAAAAAATGTGTGGCTATACCGTAGTCGCCCTCACATAATTGTCGCACCCCCATTTTGAAGCAGAAAAAATAGCTTTAAAGTTCCAATATTATGTACTAGATTTTCCCCTCATAATAGTCGCACCTAGACTTTCACCATGAAAAACTGGCAAAAAAAATGCGATTATTACATGAGTGAAGATGTTAATGCTATCGCTATGAAACATAACAATTATTATTATTAGGATTATTTTTCATAAAATTAGTCTCTCTCTCTCGTATTTTAAATTGATATCAAAATTTACAAATTTTTAAACTTAAAAGGTAATTTTTCTTAGGATTGCCAGTAGGGCAGTGATAAAATCACAGAAATAGAAGGGACATTTATTTTTTCTGTACCAAAATTTGAAAAATTGATGGCATTAAAAAATATACATAGTTAAAAACATAAATTATGAATTTCCCACAGTATCATATATGAGCCTCACCATGGCACAGTGGTTATATCACTGAAATGGTAGACGACCGAAGTGTGAAGGTCCTGGGTTCGGGTCCCATCGCGCGGTCGTCAATCAAACGGTCTGGAGTTTAGGTAGGTTTTCTCCAAATGTAATGTGAATACGCGTTAGAACGCCTTAGAAAGTCCTCCTACCAAGGCATCCTCCATCTTAGGCAGATACCCTTCGCGCAGGTTCGTCCTAATCACACACAATCCAAAATCTACCATGTAGATGGAAAAACGTTTCTGCTCCCTTTTCCTAGGACATTCTTATTACATTTCTTTGCTACATTTTGAGTGGTCCTATGAAAAATTGTGATGCAAGGTCTTTTATCAGATGACAGGTCTTTAAAATATTAATCATTGAAAAATTTATGTCGTAGTTTCTATAAACTGATTCATTATCGACGTAATTTATAGCCGATTACAGAATTATAAAATTAAAATGATATTTTTTCTTCAAAACTTTTGTTTTTACTAATAAATTTATGTAGAACACACTTTGTTAGCAATTTCTTGTACGGTGAGGATCATACCTGCCAACGACATTCTTCAGAGATTTAAGTTCCGCGAGTGAAATAGCTAGAAATTAAAAACTGCAAAACAGTGAAGTCGTAGATTTGAAAGAAAAGTCTTCATGTGCATGTGCTTAAAGCTGTTTTGTAATATAGCAATGCCTGAAAAATATTTATTTCAAGAACGCCGAACGATCAGAATAAATCGAAAGAATCAGATAAGTTACTCCTTTCAACTCTACCGCTGCTTTTGTGAATATTCTTTCAATTACTTTTAAGTAGACAAGCCAAACAGAAAAATCCACTATACTCTATTAAGTGCATCCCATGTATTCATAAAAAAAAAGTACCATTTTAGTGCAAACCATAGAACAGAAGATCTATGGTGTAAACGTGCTATGTACAAAAGAGTCGTAGTCGTTTGTCAAACAACTAACACACGAAGCGGCAAAGATGTTTAACAAGTACTTGAAAGAGATCATTAGTCATATGACAGCCTAAGTAAAGGGTAATATGTTGCAGGCACACACGAACGTGCAAAGACGAGCTTATAAAAGCCTATTGTGTATAAAAATCATTAAAGTAGTATGGTAAGAATTACCAGTACACTAGTGTATCGTTGCGCCCTGCGTTGCTGAATGCCAGCATAGGATGCCGACATAAACAGTTGCACTTCAACACAATGTGATTGCCGTACAATATGTTTTCGAGTTGTTAAAAAGCAGTGGTGGCGCTAGACTTTCCCCGACGGGGGGTCACCACTCCCCGACGAGGGGGCACAAATATACATGTACATATGCTAAGTGGCGTATCCAAGAGGGGGCTTTGACCTCCCTCTTGATAACATTTTTGTCACCAAGTATGGAAATTTGCAACTATTTGCACCACTTGAAAATATTTTACTTTAGAAAGTGATTTGTTCACAATAAATCATTTTCTAAACTAAAATATCCAGGATCCAGATAAGTTTAGAGGAGATGAAGGACACTATAATGTTTTGTATTGTGAAATATTTCCAGGAATCGGATCGACATACATAATCGGACACCCAGGCCCCGGATATTTTCAAAAAGCACTGCACAATCTTTCCTGGTAGATTATTATTTGAACTGACCCTAATTAACGTATCTCAAAATCCTTTTACATTACACAAATATTTCCCCAACGCCTCAGCAAGCAAAAAATTTCAGTGGGTGGAGGGGATCTGTAGTGCTAAAATTAAATTAACTGATCTCTAGAATCAACGCAAATAAACTGATAATGCATTTACTGAAATTTTGGAGAGGGAGAGGGGGTCAAACCCACATGATCCTCCCCCCCCCCCCCCTGGTAACGGCCTTGCACGTTCCTGTAAAATCTCGAAAGCTACTTTTAAGAGTTCTTCAGGTTAACGCTTAAAATATTTCATATGAATGAAATTCTTTGAAAAAAGTTCAGCGAAGAAAGTTCTAGGCATTTTTTTTTTTTTTCCCGCAGAAAAAATATCAGAAACAAAAGTTTTTTTGTGCAAGAATATTGCTGCAAATTCACTGCAAATTCATTTTATAAATTAAGCATGACAAAATTTGCACGCTTTTACAAAAATTGCAGTTATTTTTATAAAATTAAGCGATATATGTAAATTTAATTACAGTTTAACTTCGATATCTCAAACATCGAAATTCTTGATATCTCAATAAATGTGTTTTCCCTTACAAATTGAATCCTGCCCCACCAGTGGCATCTGGGAGACGGAAGGTGTCTGGTTCGAAACTAGGTCCGTCCGCCGACATAACCGTTCGGAATTTTCCGAAACTTTGCATAAATACGGGTTAGGACCTCTTAGAAAGTCCCCCTTGGAGGGCAAACCCACCTTCGGCCTAGATCCCTAGCGTAGATAATTGGTCGTAATCTACATTTCCATTTACAAACTGATTCCCTTTAATTTCAACTCGTTATCTCAAAAAGTCTAGTGTTTCTGGCCAACATATTTTGCTGCAAAAATATTAATCGAATTGTTAATTTATGCAATATTAATATTTTAATTCACAATAAAGTGAGAAAAATGCAATTGAAATGTTTATAGGTAGAATCACTTTACAACAAAAATTTTCTTTTGAGAAACTAGGGGCCAAGGCCCCCAGACTCGCTACGCTCGCTTTTCGTATGAGGCATTCGTCCCCTAATAAGGCTTATTCGTAAAAAAGACATAATTTCAACAGACAAAACCCGAAGATTGGATCAGATAGAATGTTAATGAGCTACACATTGCTTGGTTCTTGCATGTTCATTGGTAGATAAAAATTTAAACTTCACACTACAGTAGACCCCCTCCCCTCATAACACGGAAGATATTTTGTTATGGGAATCCGTGTTGTACGGGTCCTGAGCTATACTCCACCTGGAGTGCGGACTCCGCTTATAATCGCTGGAAAAATTATTTGCACTCCTGAGAAACACAATGATATTTAATGTTGCCATTCAAAAGTTATATTAATTAGGAGCGAAAACGTAATAAAATCAGAACATCTGTTTCAGCTGTATTTTTAATAATGTAAAACCTATTGGACACCTTGCGAATTCGCCACCCATGGCGATTTTTCATTATTTGGCGACTTGCGTACATGTAAAGTTAATAAAAGCTACGGAACAGATAGGATAGCTTGCCACCAATGGCGACTTTTCATTATTTGGCGATTTACACATGCTCACAACCTATAATTACTGTTCATTTAAGGTTACCGGAAAACCGTTATCCATATTTTCATTTACATAATCGTTTGCAGATTGGCGTACTGAGCACCACGAATGATACCATCTCGTCGCGCTAGCCAATATCCAAAGTGTACTATAACTGCTATAATGGCATAGTAAACGCCGCCAAATATTTCTACTGGTAGCAAATAATCCAGCTGGCCAAACCGGCTTTAAAATAATCTGCATTTTAATTATTTTTCATTTTCAAGATATTAGTTATTCTGTTTTGGAAAAACGAATAATCGCTCATTCTAAACTCCTGTTGTCTAAGCGAACTTACTATTTGAAAATTGTCAACTTTGCGTAACACATTTTGAGTTACTTATTTCATATAGTTTTTATTTTGGCGTAAAATGGGCGTAATTCTAACTCATGTTTGTAAATTTCACGCGATTCTAGATACTTGGAAACGCTTTGTTGCAAAGGAATGAATGATTTTATGCCAAATCTGGCAACCATTCTGTTTTTTTTTTTTTTTCAGTTTTTTATTAATATCTTCTAAAATAATTCGATTTTCGAAATTCAAGTCAGCTTAGCCGTTTCCTCGGAATTTTTCGAATCTGTGGGCACCTTAGTCGAAACTCATATCCCCACGGTTTAGGAGGAGATAGGTCAACAAGCTCGGACAGCGCCAGCGGCAGCGGCCTTTACTTTTTTTTAGAATAGAGAGAAACGATTTTGAAGGTGCGCAGTAAAGTGGCATACCGAAACTTTATCGCTTGTTTCTACGGCTTTAAAATGATTCTACTTTCATAACAATTCATGTGGTGATAGTACTTATTGAAAGCCAAAAGATGGCACAGTATCTCAATTTCGAAAAGAATTGTTGTGAAGTGTATCCCTGGAAGCTTCAGTTAATAATAATAACAAATTATAAAAATCTCCGAAAGAGAACGTAAATATATGCGTATTATATTTTTTTTATATAAAGTCAAGCACTCATGAAGAAAATTAACCACTTTCTTTTAAAATCTAAAATAAAATAAAATAAAAAATATCGTCAGAAAAATATAATCGGTCAGCTTATAATTTGCCAAGACACACAAAAAAATAATTATTTTTAGCGAAACTAACCTTGATAAAAATTCACTTTTTTGTAATACTCCAAGATAGTTTTGAACGACGTTTCCACAAACGTGATGAATAATTTTATAAAGCAATCTCATTTACTAATAATTCATAGTGAAAGTGTCACTTTAAAATTTCAACATTAACAAAAAAGAGTTTAATTAATAAGGCGAATAACAAACATAATATTAATCTGTTTAAAAATTAAAGAGTTGAATTCTGATCCATATAATTCTGCAACTCAAAAATCAGTTTAGAACACATACTATTAGTTTATTTTAATAGTTTATATTAATGCTGGTGCAATCCATGGATTCAATAGCGATTTGTATAAAGATTCAAAATAAGGGAGGTTGCGGTGGCTTACGATACGCCACTGTATACAACATACAAATCTACACGCAAATATAAAACCTTTATTGTATTTATTTTATTTACTTATTTTACAGGATAAAAGTGAAATTTTCGGAAAAACGATATAGACGCTGTATACCTTAATTTTTATTTACTTTGCAGTAAAATAAATGAATTAGAATTCACAAAAGTTAGTTATTTTTTCCACAATGATATAAAAATTAAATTGTCAGTCAAGATTAATCAGTTTCCTTTAACTTATATTAGATTTTTATATCTATCCGCAGCCATCTTCATACTGGACTGGAGAGGGCTTTGGTCTATCGGAGGGGCTGGTTATTATTATTATTTAATTTTTTAAAATTTTTATTTTTTACCCCAATCAAAATGTAATAAATTCTAATTCCCTTGCAGCTGTTAATCTTCTTGGTGTACATAGCTATGAACTCTTAGCTAAAGAGGGCCGGCTAATCCAGTTAGATTTCTCTATATATTGCGAATTCTCACTCATTGTATATGTATAAGTATGTTACCAAATAAACAAACTATGTATTTGACTAATTCTTAAATTACAAAAAAATAAAAATAAAAGCAAATCTTACTGCTAAATTTTTATAAAATTAAAGATTAAATCGTGCATATTGTGTTCGATTGAATCTATTTATGAATAAAAAGTATATTTAGAATTTATTCAAATTTGCCATCTAAGAAACAGAAAAGTACTAATTTTTATTTTATTTTATTCGGAAGAAGTTAAAAGTTAAATTATCTAATTAACCACTTAGTTATAAAAATATCTTTTTACTTTCTCAACAGTTATAATAGTTCAAGTAGGATTACTGTGATAAAATAATTTTAAAGACATAGAATACTTATTTTATAAATTGCATGACTCACTAACTTATAAATAAATAAAATACGACCAGTTTAAAATATTTCTAATTAAAATGAAAATTTTTAGTTAAAGCGTTTAAATATTCATAGGTTTATACATATTTTGAATGCCAGAGATGATGAATTGTAAAATAATTTTATAAATATTTTGTCATGGCAAATTATTACACAATTAAATATACATTTTATAAAGTTTCCGTAGTAAACAAAATCCGAAATTTCTTATCGCCCGAGTCGTAAATCTCTTTAAAAAATATCAATTAAGACATAAATTTTGTAGCTCTATGAATAAAAGTAATACAATGGGAAAGTTTATTTTACATTTATAACACAAAAACTTTTGACTTGTGAATTAAAATACTGTTAATTTACTTACAATTACATTAAATCTGTGTTTAATTAAAATTTGCATTAATGCAATTTGAAAGTTTATAAAGACATACCTTTCTTCCTCACTCCAATTACTAAATTGTATTTGATAAATATACCAAAAAAAAAAAAATCGAAACTGCAACGAAAGAATATATTTTTAAAATGTATATCCTGTCCTGTAATTTAGCGGGAATGACATATAATGGGGTGGACAACATGTTACTTATCAATGGTTTAAAAGCAAGAGCACATTTAAAAGTACTCATAGTGTTTAAAAGACCAATTAGGAGAAAATTTAGATTTATTTATAAAGTACTCAGACAGTTAATATAATTTAAAATACAATAATGTTGTACAACATTTCATAGAATCAGAATGTGAGGTCAAAAAGTCCGACTTCTACTCCAGATTCAACTCAAAAAGTTATGACTCTGGGTCCGCAGCCATGATTAAAAGTGCACTCCAAACCATTACGAGCATCCATGTCTAAGGACATTTAATGATATATATGTATCATTAAAATGCTGTTAGTAAATAAACTTTAAAGTAGTATTTTAAAATTTCTGAGACAGAACAAGTGACTCAGTTTTTGAAATATGTGTCTTATTTTAAAATTATTTTTACTTTTAAATAACACAGAATGTGGTCATTCAAAATTTGTGCTCAAAATAGTTTCAATTCTTTTTTATAAGGGGGGGTGGTGAGGGGCAAGGGTGGTTTTAGGGCGAGGGCACAGGGGCGCGAATTCCCCGAGAGGAAAATATTTACACTAGTAAAAATACACTTCAAATAAAATTGCATGTTCATGCAATTCTGAATTGGTATTCAAGCTTTGCACACTTCCTGAAAAATATTTCTGGATCCGCCCTTGGGCATAGTATATTTGTACAAATACATAACAAAAAACAAGTGCTTAGAATATATAATTCAATGCTTTATGAGAAATAAACTGACCATATTTTTAATAATAACATATATTAATTAAAGCTTTTAAACACAATTAAAAAATATATATGAATGTAATTTACATATAACTTACTTAAACAGGCGCCAGTTGATTTTGTTTATGAAGATCTGAATGCTTAGTTATCCTATGTTTTTTTTTTTTTTTTTTTTTAACATAATCATTATCAAAAATATCACGATATAAAGCACACTGTACTTTACTTTATATCTTGTGCTTTTGGCACCACCGATGTTCTTTTTAGGAAACATAAAGCCAAAAGAGAAATTAAACTTTTATAAACTACACAATGATATGCTATGTTGCCGTAACGAGAAAAAAAAAATGCCCACTATTCTAAACTATGTCTAACTCACTGGCACAATGCACAATAACAAGTGTTGGAAAAGTGATGTACTATGGGTTTGCGAAGAAAAAATAAAAATACACGGGATATTTCGACGAACCATTTCTTTCTCATCATTCTGTCATTGAGGACCAATAAAAATACAAAAACCGTATTTCTGGAAAAAAGAACATCCCCCATTTGCTTGTGTAAGCAAAGCCATACTTCCCTTCCCTCGAAATTTTTTATCTACCCGACTGGTCTAATTAACGGTCACTGTCTCCCCCATCCCGACCACCCACACCCATATTGTACTTTTCTATGGTGTCGGTGACAAAATCCACAATCGTTTAAGCAATTAAAAGAGCTTCGGATAGAAAGTGGTCGCACATGTGGTCTCATAAATTTGTCGTTTGAAGAATAGACTGGCACTTTTGTTATCTTAAGATTGATGTCTTGCTGCAAATCCAGTAAAATGCCTCCTGAGAGTGGGATCACAGATTTCAAATATACACTATTCGAATTTGAAGTCTCCCCCGCCGTTCATCAACACATCACAGTATTGGAAGATGCAGGAAGTGGCTGTTTTTCGACATGAAAAGGATCGCAGAGATAAGAGATGAATGAAAAAGGAAAGTAGTTTTAGCCATTATTCAGACGTTCAGAGGAATAACCCCCCCCCCCCCCCCAATGAGCTATCTCTCAGAAATGTAAACATTTCCGCTTCAATCTCCAATACTCATTTGCCTTTCATGTGTATTTAAAAAGTACAAAATTAATTTTTTCAAATCGCAAAATCAAAATTAAAACTCAGCTAAAATATAGATTTCTTCTTCTGAAAATTCCCCGACGAATTAATCAAATAGCCCCGATGGGGGGTCACAAGTTCCCCGACGGGGGGGGGGCACGTGCCCCCCCGGACCCCCCACTGGAGCCACCCCTGTTAAAAAGGAGACCTTCAAGTTCAAGCAAGGGTTTACATACACATACTGCTGTAGACATAATCCAACATATTGTCGTGGGCCATCGACGACTGAGGAAGCTGGAATACTGTAAATATGCCTACTCCTCGTAATTTGCGAGCATAAATTTCAAATGCAAATTTAATGTTGATGTAAAGGAAACACAGTATTTTCAGATTTTTAGAGTAGCGCAGATTATTTTCTTTATTTTAATTTGCGTGAAAATTTTCAAGTAAACTGTGTAGATTTATTATGTTGTAGATCTTTTTTTCTTTAGAACGTCTTAATCTTTTTGGAGCCAAGGTGGTAAAAGTTTAATTTTGGAGTGGTTGCCCGGAGTTGTTAGAGAGTCAATGAATCAGTGAGTCAGGGATCAGTGTAACTATCCCTTTTAGGATTTATAGACCACTTGAGAAGCCTGAACAATAATTATTAGGATATAGATAACATTTTGTGCGCGCTGATATATTATTAAAATGATCGCTGAATTTCGAAATCAGTTTACCCCTCCAAAATTCATAGATATAAGTATATATGATACTCCCATTTGAAATTCTTACATGGTCATTAAATACTAAACAGTTGTATTTTCTTTCATATCATTAATATGTTGCAATAGTTCGATTACTTTTATTTTGTATACATCATAAAACAGACTAAATACTGAAATAATACTGGTACCAAATTTGAATGTAGTATAACCGATAGTTTAATACAGTATCAGTTTAATATGGTTGCGGTTAAGCAGATAGGAGAAAATTGGTATCTGCAATTACTCTTCATTCGTTACACTGGTTACATCCCAGCACATTTCCGTTTCACGTTCTCCATTGATACTGTAAAAAGGCACTTCTCGGGAAGAAAAAAAAACTGAATTTAACATTATGGATGCTTTTAATTTATGAATGTAATTGTGTCCTTTATAAATTATGAAATGTATGTATGCAATTCTTTGTGTAATTTTGTTGTAAAAATGTGAAAATAATATAATAAACACGTACAGATACGAGAAAAAAAAAAGGCGTAAATACTTGTTTCTAATTATTTTTACGTGATTTCTGACAGATAACATTTTTTTTTTAATATAACAATTTGTAAAACAAATTCTGTATATTAAATGGTTTAATAAATTGTATTCCAAGTCATGTTCATCAGATAATATGCGTCATGTTTTCTCATATACATTTCTATAGATTTGCAAAGAGGGGTGAGAGTCATGAAGGATTAAGGGTGAAAAGAGTGGGTCTTTTCAGTTTTTATTCAATTGAAAATCTCAATTACTTCTGTGATTATTGACACCAATTTGTGCAATTATTTAAATTACAACCTAAAATGCGCCCCCCCCTCTCTCTATTCTAAACTGTAGTTTTCTAAAATGCGTTGTCAAATTTCGTCGATTTATGCTTGCTATTAGCTGATTTTTGTTGAGTGAGATTTTATTAAATCTCATGAATGTTAAATAAACGCTTGTTTTCTGTTTTGTAATAATATTTTGCATGACAAACATTCTTTAATAATATATTAAACTCCAACCGAATAAGGAGGGAGGGGGGGGGGCAGAATTTTGGAAAGGAATGTAAAGATCAATTTACGCGCACCCACGGGCAAAAGGTTTAGTCTCACTCTCCGCGCAGCCAGCCCGCCAAACTGTCAAAAACCACTTTCCCCTTCATGCCCCCCTTATTTCTTCCCGATTCTACCATTCCTCTCAAAATGCTGTTTGGGCAACAAAAATCCTGTAGATGGTCCCTTAAGAAAGTCCACCCAGGGTCAAGTTTGGGGGTCACGCACGGCTATTGTTAAATCGAAGCCGTTTCACCGAAAAAAGAGATTTGCGTTGAATGTGTTTTCTTTCGGAAGAAAACTCTGATTTATGCGTTCTTTTCTTCGAGTACGGAGATCCAAATTTATTTCAAAATGAGATTTCGTTTACCACAAGTAGAGAGAGCATCGAAGTCAAATAAATATTATTTTATCAAACATTCATTAAACCTACATACATGCTTTCTGTCATCATTTACAAGGCAGTATATTTTTAAGCAAGTTATTGAAAAGATATATTTATCAAAGTCGATACATATATCGACTAAAATGCTAAATTAATGTATACGTTTAGTCGATACACGTATCTATTAAAGTAGGATTTAAACGTTAAAATAACGATAAGAGTTTTTTGTGATTTTATACATGTTTATGAATGTACATAATAGTATTTAACTGAACATTTTGGATTTGCCAATACATATTACACTAAATTTCATTTAAAAATAATTTTAATCGAAAAGTAAATAGGGTATAGATGAAATTAAGTTTTATTGTTATATAATAAAACTTGTCTTAAATAGAAAGACATACTTTTGTTTAAGATTTTCTGTTTACTTCATTTTCCGTTGAATAAAAATTATATAGAAATGGACTAAGTGTTTGTTCACTGGACCAAGAAATATTTTCTTAAATAATAAGTTTATGCTTAGTTAAGGATTTACTTAAGGCAGGTTTTATTCTGTAACGGTCCTGACATGTGGGCGAGTGGATAGCACAGTGAATTTGGTAGATGCATGAAGCGTGAAGAACCAAGGTTCTTGTCTACCCGCGGGTGTCGATTTGACGGCCTACATTTTGGGGCGGTTTTCTAGAAATATAACGTGAATACGCGTTAGAACCCCTTAAAAGTGACCTCGCTCAAGGCATCCTCTCCAAGAACAGACACCCCTAGTGTTGATTTTCCTTACACACTATACAATATACTTACTATGCATTATTATTTCATCACATTTCAGAAAATTTTCGTTCATGTTTTTTTCTTTTTTTTAGTTTTTAGTTACTGTATCTTGAAAAATGTTATTAACGGTGCCCATTATATTAAATATTTCGTTATGAGAGAATTTAAGACTTTTCTTGGGGGGGGGGGGGATCGAACTCTTTACAAATTTCAAAAACAAACTTAGTTTACTCACTTAGTTTAGTTAGCGATACTCAGAAGAATACACAATGTTACTATACAAGCTCTACTCTCGGACAAGCCAATAGGTAAATACTGAGTAAGTTTAACAAAACACTTTGAGAAGCACAGAAATTGCATGACAAATTATCCTGATTCATCTTTCATTTCAAAAGACCTTACAAAAATATTGCATTTTAAAGATTTATGCTGAATGTTCTTTAGCTCTTACAGGTCTGGTTTTTATAATAATGGTAATACGTCTTATGAGTGGACATTCTCAATTTTTTTGTTGTTACTTGATTCTTTTAACCCTTTACAGTCCAACAGGGGCGTAGCCAGAAATTTTTCATGGGGGGGGGGTTAAGACAACTACAACTCATAGATATGTATACGAGTGTATGATAATGTAGTGAAGAATATACATTTTGTATAGCAAAAAATTCCTCATGAAGGGTGGTTATGACCCCCCCCCTTTGGCTACGCCCCTGCGTCCAATGTTCCTAACTGGGAACATCGAATTAAAAATTTATTCAAAAATGAAATTTTATCAGTATTGACTTGAAAAAATTAGCAGATAAAGTAAAAAATTGACTTCATTTTTTAAAATAGAAGTTGCATTTCTATCATGACTGGGAAACTGGAAAAAAGTCATGAAAATAGCCTTTTTCATAAATATTTACAGAGCTATCTTGATGCACCCTCCCCTTCTTCAAACTTAATTCATATCTTTACTGAAATTCAAAAATAAATCTTTTATTAAGTCTTAGTATTTCATTTATTATTTAAAATACCCATCAGTATATTCAGTTTTTGAAACCAATGTAAATTATAGTCAGAAATGACCCATGTTCCCAATTGGAAACACAGTAAAAATTATATATTTATAATTTTATTTATTTTTAAAAATTATAAAAAAGTCCCTCTCCCCCATTTAAATGACTAATAACCTTTCGCTAACGCATTAGAAAACACAATATTGGGGGGGGGGGACTAATTTAAAATGTGCCTGGATCTCAATGCGGTGTGTAAAAAGGTTAACAGCGGGTGATAAACTGTGTGCTTTCTTAAAAGAACTGCTTTAAATGACTTTCATTTGTGCCCCATCATCAAACTTTCATCATAATATAGTGAAAGAATGCTAATAAAAATTAAACATTCTGATTAAGAGCTATTATCTTAACAAAAAAGTCATGCTTAGACAAAGGAGAAGAGGGGGTGGGCTCATATACCCACTCCACCCCTAACGATTAGTAGAGTGAAATTTTGGATTATTTTACTATTTTCTTCTTATTGCATAATAACTGACAACCTAAGTTAAAAGCCACCCCCCCCCCCGCAAGTTTAAAAAAAAAATATTATCGGTGCTGTTGAACATTTATGCAACATGGGCGTCTGAACGTAATATTGCAGTGCAACATATCATAAATCCGATGGATTAAGACATGCAGTAATCAGTAAAAATATTAATTAATCTACATTACTAATACTCAAGTTTCAAGAAAATTTGTAAAGCAGCTTTACAAAGTTGGCAAGGAAGAGTTTAATTCAATTCGACAAATTACTAAAATGTACGGAAAAAAATAATAACATGACAGACAAATGTTGCATTTATAATTCATATATTTTTTCGGAAACTAAATTTTCATGCGGAGCTTCCAATCGCGGGCCTCTGGGCGTTTGCCCCTGCCTAAGGCTGGCCCTGGATATCCCTCATCATTATACGTTCTTTTCTTATTTTTGTTCTCATCAGGCATGTAGCCAAGCCGAAGGGTGACCACAGGGGCATGCCTTCGACCCCCTCCAGAAAAAAAATCCTTAATTTTTGTTAATTGGATATCAGTAATTAAGCCTTTTTATCAGATGTTCTACCTTTACCATCTTTTGCGCATTCCCCAAAGATTTTTTCTGTCTACATGCCTGGTTTTCATAAGCGATCTGTAGAAAGTAAAAGTTAGAAAATACGGTAATACGTTGGGGTGGGGTTAAAAGTGGGGGCGAAAGGTATGCGGAAAAAACGCCAACATGATTCATTTTTAGTAAATATTGGACACACAATTTCTTTCTTTTGTAACATACGTGAGGAAGGCATTAGAATGGATCTTATGCCCAAATTTCTCTTGTTTTGGAGTAAAGGCGTAAATTTTGGTGCGGTTACGTAGGTCTGGAGCGGAGGTAAACCTTCATAACTACTGTTATCCTAAGCATCAGTGGCGTAGCAAGACGAGGGGGGGCGGTCCGCCCCGGGTGTCACCCTCAAAAAGGTGACACCCGACGGCTTGTACAGCAAAAATTCCAAAAATATCGCATGTATGGGGCAAAAATGCTCATATGGGGGGTGACACCACTTATATCCGCCCCGGATGTCACCAGTGTAGCTACGTCACAGCTAAGCATACAATACATATGACCTATAGGCGTAGCGTTGAGGGGGGCACATTTCCCCTCTGTGTCACCCCCCCGAACAACTTAGTCAATTTAAAAAAAAATAAACATGTTTGAAATTTTAAAGAAACTTCCCCTTTCTGCTTTAAAATTCGATATGTGCCCCCCTCAAATGTTTCCTGTGCACCTCCAAAATTTCAGTAGGTCTGGGAACAGTGATAATATTTCTTTAGAAAGCTATTGTTATCAGGATTTCCTAAGCATATTATACATATGAACTATCGCAATCGGGGAGGTAGTTAACCGTATTTTAGCCGTTCCACTTAAAAATACAAAAAGAAACTCCAGTCTGTGTCTTGACAAAATATTTATTAAAAAGAAACTTTTCACTGCCAGATTAGCTTAATTTAAACAAGATTATTTTTTAAGCGTTTGGTTTAAACAATTTTTCTCGTTTCCAATAGGTTGTGGTTTTAAATGCTTTCTAATTATTAGAGTTTCTTTAAATTATTTATTTATTTATAGTTTTTAATGCAATACAAAATATTTTATGGAAAAATGTTTTATTTGTTGAGCGAAAGTTAATAATATTTTCCCTTTTCAATAGGCGCAGTGTTCCCGCTCTGGGAACACCAAACTCTGACGTTTTGACTATTGCCAGTCACGAAGAATAGATTTGATTTCTATAAAAATAGTTGCGGGTGACATAGCTCCACGAGAATCCTTTACTTTTTAGCTCGTCATTTCCCGTAAAAAAATTGTCACGATTATTTTTAGCAGCACTGACATCTGCTGAAAAATGGAAAAATGCGAGAACAGCCGGATAGATTGCCCAATGCCGAAAAAAGGGCAGCCGTTGCCATCGCTTGACTTAACTAACAGCAAGATGGCGGACGATCGAAACGTCCATCGCGTGCCACAGATCAAGAGACCCTTTTTTTGACGCAGCTGGCTGTGCGCAACGACTGCCCTTTTTTCAGCTTTGGGAAAGGGTTGCGCCTCAAAGGGTTAAATTTTTACGGGTTTCCTTGTGTTGAAAGAAAAATGATCCGATCAGAGATACTATATTAAAACTTTATAGATTTAAAGTATTAAAATCGTTTAAATATTTACAAAACGTGCTTTTAAAAACAGCGCAACTTGATACATCGAATAAAGCACTGTTAAATTGTAAAATGCGTTATAAAATATAATTAATTATATAATTGATGAACATTGTCCGATGGCTAAAGCATGAAGTTCCAGCGTTCTGCCTTCCTACGCAGTTGTCGATCTGGAGTTTTGGGATGTTTTCCCCAGATGTAACGTAAATACTCGTTACGCCCCCTTAAAACGTGCTCGCTCAAAACATTTTTGTCTTTGGAAGATAGCCCTAGTATGCTTTGCCTGAACAAATCAACAATATTAAATAATTGCGGGGATACTGTTTCTTTATTGTAGAAGAGGAAAAGAAATCACCCATCAACATCTTGTTTTCTTCCAGCACTTTTCAAAGTTTCTGCAATTCACTTTATTTATGAATTTAACTTTGAAATCACCAAAATAAAATAAAAATATTTAAATAAAAAGTGTTAAGAAATGCACGTTTATTCCGGGTATTAGTTTGAATTCAAGCATTTATTTTAAATGCATAATTTATTTGATGAAACTTATCGTAATCAGTATTTTGTTTTAAAGTTTGTCTTTAGTTAAAGGAAGTCAAAATTTATAGTTTTTTCCAAGGAAAATATATTCTTGGAAAAACTTTTCGCTATACAATATCTACAAAAACCTTTTAATTAATCTCTCTAAAAATGTAATTTCTGCTTACATTAATAATTCATATGTATTTGTATCAAATTGTCTACTTAGAGTATTTATTATTAAAGCGGACTACACTCGAGGTTTTTTCTTTTCTTTTTTTTTTTTGGGGGGGGGGGGAGGAGGGGAGAGATTATTTGCTGATAAAAAAAAATTCTTATAGTATATTTCATTTTCTTTCTAGGTTTGGCAATATGAAACACATTTCGGGAGAGGGCAAAAGTTTTGTAATGCCACAGCTAACTGCTGTTCATAAGTTAAATGAAGGGGGCATATCCATTTGATTGGACTAAATAAATATGATAATCAAAAATTTTGGCCCTATTAGCCCCCTTGCTGTACTTCCTGTGCGTCGTGTAATGTAAATGAATATCTATATAAGCATATAATTTAAATTGTATAATTACTATAGTAATTACTTAACTATAATGAGTATTTTTATTTTTGTTCGATTATTATAATTTCGTACTTTTAAAGTTACAGAAGAATTCATTAATTTTCTTTTCATAAGAATGAGTATGATTTAAAATTCCCTCAAAAAAGTTTCAGTTTATATCGAACCAATAGCTTTTTCATAAGTATTGAGAAAAATCGCTTTGAATTCGAAGACATAAACAAGTGATTCTTCCATCCCATTCGGCTTTTGTATTTTGAAGACAGGAAGGCGCTGAAGCACAGAATTGATAAGAGAGCTCTGAGAGGGGGAGGAGGGACTATCGCTAAGTTGAATTCTGTAATCCCCGATCTCGTTACCGACCTTGATGAGGAGAAATAGTCGTAAATCTCTCTTCTCTTCCCCAACATTTCCCACCCCATTCTGGAGTTACCGCGGGTTCTGGGACGACACCCGGGCAAAATGATCCTGCATTTGAAAACAATTGTACATTATTTTTTATAGTAAAATATTTAAAAGTGATTATGAATGTACATAATGAAATAAAATAAGTTTTACAATTATATAGTATGTGCAATTTATTTAATGAAAATTTTAAAATAAAAAGCGTCGTAAACAAGAAGGTGCAATATTTCAAAATTAAAATTTTAAAAATTATGGCTTGTGTTAAAAAAAAGCAGATTTGTAAGAAATCTGCTCCAGTTAGTGCGCCTTACAAATACAATCCTGACAAACTAAGTTATAAATAAATGAGTTCTTATTTTAAAAAAAGATAAAAAGTACAAATTAAACTTAGGTTACTTATACTTATGCTAAAAACAGTAAGGTAACTTTAAACCGTGCTTACTCAAAGAGAATTTTTCATAAACTGTCTATAACAACCAAATTTCTCTCTATGTGTCTTATTTTAATGAAACTTTCCAAGTTGTAATTGGTGTTAATATAAATGGATTCATATTAAACCTGGACGAGAAAAACGTTTAAAATGTTTACAATCGTATGTATTAATATACATATGTAATCATGATCTTTTAAATTACAATTTGAAACCAAACAAAAAAAAAAAAAAAATACTAGATATGTACTTATTTTTAAAAAAATCCTTCATTCTGTAAAAAATATATTTCACTTCATTTGCAATTTTAAGTATGTTTAACTATAAGTATACATGCATTTTAAATTTGATTTTTCCTGCGCATAGGGAAATGCTCCATTAAAAAAAAAAAAAAAAAGTCAAATATTTACCTTTCCTCAAAAATCTATGAATAGAAATTGAGTCTTATATCAAGATCTGAAATGCGTCACAGTGTATCACTATAGAAAAAAAAATAATAATAATCATGCTACTACTATTAATTTGATCCAAAAAGTATAAAACCGCAAATGTCTAAAATACATGTATATTTCTTTCTTCGTCCCTCTAATCCCATGCACTTTTTGCGGCGAAGAGCGCTTTTCTAGTCCTTTAGTGATAAATGATCCATACACCGTGACAGCTGCGTATACGCGACCCGAAGGGAGATCTGGAAAACGGAAAACGCCCACCAGTAGGAAATCTGTCCCTCCTTCCTCCCGTAGGTGCTGCGGTCGGAATCTCCATACTCATTTCTCTTCTACGTCCCTTGAATTCTGTGGTTTTAGCTGAGACCATGGCTGAGACACAGCCGAAGAAAGGTTTTCTGTCTTTTGCAGCACTCGTGAATTCGAAAAACTGATTGGCTCGGACGATAAGTGAGGGAGAGAATAAATACACAGAATATATGTTCTAGCCCAGCGTTTCTCAACCTGAGGGGGGCGCTCCCCCCGCAGAACTTTTGCAGGGGGAGGACGAGAAAAACTATAGAGCAGGATGCATTTTTTTAAAAAATCATCTTATTTATTCGCATTTTTACTCCATGAATTTACTCCTAGAATATCCATTTTCGCTTAAAATGTTCATTATTAAAGATTAAAAATCTCAATGTATGCTGAAAAATGTGAGGGGGGGGGGAGCGCCACTGTAAGTTAGCCTTTGTTGGGGGAGAACACGACGTTAAAAGGTTGAGAACCGCTGTTCTAGCCCATTCTAACGGAAACAATAGTTTTTTTTTTTTTTTTTTTGTCTGGGAAGGTTGAAAGTTTTTAGTCTTATTTGTTACTGTGTCCATGTGTTATTGGAATCTATGATTTAACCGTTTTGAAACAAGGAGCCCCGTTATTATCCAGTTTGCGTCTTGCTTGAAACTCCGTTTAACACATGGAAAGAAGATAATAAACGACAACCACTAAAAGAAAATAGACCGACACCAAAATTGTCCATTCGTAAGAAAAAAGCAGGTTCGTCTCAGCATGGTCGTAGCTTCCATTTCTCATGATATGCACTATTCTCGTGGCTATGGGGCAGTTTTTATTTACAAAAAAATGTTTTGTTGGCCGTGTTTAATCGTTGAGATAAAAAAGACCGTTTGGAATGGTACTGGATAGGATGGATTAACCACCATCACACGAGCACGTAAAACACATGAAAGCTCAATCGAGCATTAAAAAAATTCTTTAAAATTTAAGGAGTTGATAAGAAGTGGGAGCTAAATTGCTGACGCATTAAAGGAAAACTCTCGACTTTATATTGCTGAATTTATCAAGAAGGTAAGCCTGAATAGACGCTTCATGCAATTACCCATCAAAGCAGTATTGTTTTTAAGTAAGCAAGAACTGGCATTAAGAGGACATGGCGAGCGAGAAAATTCTTTAAACATGAGGAATTTTAAAGAGCTTTTAAAATTAATGATATCTGAATTAAAACAACGCCCTTTTATGAGGACATCACTGACTGATTCGCAAGTTTAAAAGAAAAAAGGATTGATTTGACTTATAAAAAATAAGTAAGTTTTCTTTTTTTTTCCTTCTTTCATTTCTTCTCAAGTTATCATTACAAAAGAAAATTCTCAGGAAACTTCGAATCAGACACGGATTAATGCAATTTGGAGGATAGGAGCGGTTGGTTGAAATTTATGTCCATTTTATGGAAGTAAAATAGGATCTCTTACATTTTTTATGTAATTTCTTTTTTTTTTTTCTTCCTGGATGAGAGCTTAATCAGCCAGCTTTCGAATTCAGTAACAAAGATTTTCCATTCCTAAGGGAGGGGGGGGGGTCATATGTTTCCGGCTGCACTAACATTTTTGACCACGGGCCGCCACTGCTACGTGGCCGATGGTAACCCGAGCAAAATTGCTAGTAGGGCACTCAAGATACTGAAATAAAATTTAGTATCGTTACAAGTGATCATTTAAACTATAGGCGTCAAAGAACTTAAAAAGTTTTTATAGAATTTATGATGTTGTGAGTGAAAACTCAGTACATGTTTGTTCCATTCCTAAAAAATTTCAATGGAATCGAATGAAATTCGGATTTATGTTCGATGTAAGTTAATTCAAACTCTAAATGTCAAAACTGTTTTAAATATTTCATAGATTTTGATATTTTAAGAACAGTCGTATCAATATTTGTTCTCGCATCCCTTAAAAATGGATTAAGAGAGTACAATGAAATTTAGCAGGAGTCTTTTTAAAGTACACAGAAGTTATAATTTTGCTTTCTATACTATTGCCAATATACTAAGTCCGTTCTTTCTACACTTAATGCTTTGAAAAATTCGGGCTTTTTGGAAATTTGCATTACATGCTATGCTAACCCGTCAACAGCGGGCACTTCAGCTAGTATTTGTAATATACAGGGTGTCCGAAAAGTCCCTGGCATATTTAAAAAATTCATAGAAAAGCAGCAAATTAACGTATGAATATGCGGTTTGTACAGTGATACTTCGCAGGTTCACGATTTTTTTTTGACATCGTAAAAAAAATTAATTCCAAATTGTGTTCATAGGTGGCGCTGTACTGTCACAGTAGGCTTCCCGAATGTCTTGTACAATCTCATACGATCTGCGTGACCGACCACTTCTTTCCCTGTTTAAAACGCTTCCAGTCTCTAAAAATTTTTCATGCCATAGAGAAATGCTGTTTCGACTCAGGTTTTTTCTTAAGCATGTTACTAAACTTTAAATATAGTTATAGATTTTGATTAGAAATATCAACCTACGCAATGCACTTTCTCAGTTGCAGTCGCTTTAGATAGAATGAATATTTCCGCACCGTCAATGCTATTTAAAACTCACGAAAAATCCCTATTGGCACTCATTGCTGAAAACTGGAGATGCAGCGCCATCTATGAACACATTTTGGAAGTAATTTGTTTTAAGATGGAAAAATAAATTCTTGATTCTGTGAAGCACAACTGTGCGAACCGCATATTCATACAACAATTTGTTGCTTTTCTGAGAATTTTTAAAATGTGCCAAGGACTTTTCGAACACCCTGTATCACTGCAGCCTTGGTAAAAAACATTGATCACTACATTTTACAATGTGCTAACAATAATTTTGACATAAACAGAAAACCCGTATTTTATCACTAAATATATGCAATATCTCCCTATATAAATAAAACGAGCTGTAAAATGTTAATTAGCTAGTCTTAGTTAGCCTTGCTTTTTTGTTCTTTCCAACACGGTAACCATACGTAGAAGTAGTCTTTGCTCCCCCCCCCCTGGGAAATATTCTGCCGGCGCCTATGCCCAGGTGGGTAATCGTAGACCTGCCAAATTTTGTATGGAAATTCTCCAGGATGGCTGCCGACATACGTCGAAGCGATTTTTTCGAAATTCGAATTGTTTTAGGAGATATCGATAAAAAACGTATCGCAAAAGGCTAATTTTTGCTTTCCACCATTTCGCAATTGTAACCCCGCAGTGCAAAAAGTGGGGATTTAGCATATCTAGGTTGACAAATTTGGCGAGTTTATTAAATGATTCAGACTCTTGAAATAAAAATATAAGAATAACGATTTTTTTTAGATTATTTGTAAGGTTATTTTTTAATTAAAATATCGTGTGCATATGAAATCAGACAAGAATGAAATGTTTTATACTCAAAAGAAAAGTAGGATTTGGAAAATTTCCGAGACTAAAATGTGCAACTTTTTAATTTGGCGAAAAATAAAATGGTTGATGTTTGATTTTGAGGAGATGATTCTAACGCTTGCCGCAATTTATCGTAATTTTATCGTCTGCTACTTGGATTATGAATACACCTGAATAAGTTTTTCAAACTTTCTTTCAGTTCGCATTGTGCATTTTTCTGCACAGCTTTTCCAATCTATTTCTAACGTATTACATCCAGAAAAAGGATGTTAGAAATATCAATTTTAATTTTGTTTAATCACACTCATGAATAATGATATACTTTCCAACTTAAAGGAATAAGGAAAGAAAATATTGAAGACCCATGGATTATAATACACTTTTAATATATAGCACTTCAGTGCGTATTTAAAATCTGAA
This sequence comes from Cheiracanthium punctorium, assembly GCA_038373885.1. NCBI lineage: Eukaryota > Metazoa > Arthropoda > Arachnida > Araneae > Cheiracanthiidae > Cheiracanthium > Cheiracanthium punctorium. The sequence continues at coordinate 149,818 of JAWZYV010012088.1, forward strand.
AGTTCTTCAGATTTTCTTACTTTCTTTTTTTCCTTTCCGTTTTTTGATAAAGGCCAATATATCCAGAAGCTCTTCAGAATTAATATAGGACGAAAATAATTTGTTCCTTTTTGTAGGTTTTTATCATTTAACCATCTAATTTTTGTAACCAGGAGCGACTGGTTACAAAATTAGACTGCACATCACGTGAATGACACGTGATCATGTCACAGCGAATGAAATGAAATTTGGTGACATGATAGCTGATCTCTCAACTTAAACTACAGGCTTCGATTTTTTTTAAAGTTTTGATTAGATTTTGAGATTTTGCGAAAATTATTTCAAACTGCCTACATTTATGTTCGCGCATCACGTAATAACATCGAAAGCGAATGAAATGTAATTTTGCGACATGATAGGTGGTCACTCAACCTAAACTACAGGTTTCGAATCTTTTAAAAGTTTTGATTAGATTGAGATTTTTCAAATATTTATTCAAAATCGGAAAATATGTCGCTTCAGTGTAAAAACCACTGAAGCGAATTAAATAAAATTTAGTATCTTCACAGGTGGTCACTTAAACTATAGACGTCAAAGTTCTTCAATTTTTTTTTTTTTAATAGATTGAGATTTTGTGAAAACTTAATACATGATTGTTCATTCCTGAAAAATGATTATAGAATAGAATTAAATTTGTAGTTATGCTAGATGCAAGTTAATTTAAACTCTAGATGTCGAGACTGTTTTAAATATTTGAAAGATTTTGGGGTTTTGGGAAAATCCTATAAATTTTCTTCTTGCATCCCTTAAAAATGGATGAAGAGAATACAATGAAGTTTAGCAACATGATCAGCAGCGACTGAACAACAAATATCGGATTTTTTCTAAAAATTTGAATAAATTTTAAAACTCTCTTTAAAATGCTTATTTGCCTTCTTAGATTTTGTGAAAAATGTGCAAAATTGTTTTGAGGCATAATGTTAAAATATCTACAGTGAATCAAATAAAATTTAGTTACAGGTAAGGATGACCTTTTGACTTGAAAAGCTCATTCAACTAGAATAAAACTTTAATTTTTAAAATAAAAAATTGTATTGTGTCAATTTTACTCATCACTATGTTACTTCCTTACCTGTAATCTTTTAACAATACACAGAAGTTATAATTTACTTTATTGCCAATATACTAATTCCCTTCTTTGTACGCTTACAATGCTGGCGAAAATTCAGGCTTTTTCGAAATTTGCATTACGTACTAACCCGTCGACTACGGGTACTTCAGCTAGTTGTTAATATGTAATTTTGATATGTTGCATTTCTCCAGCAGGCAAATCTTCTATATTGTTTACGACGTTTTTCTAAATTTATGTCATTCCAATCTGGCAGTAATTATTTAAAGGTGTTATTCTATTACCGAAGTTGCTGTGCTCTAAAAACCCCTCAACTTTTCTGTTGGTTTCAGATTTGATAACTGTTGTCTAGGATGAAACATCAGTATTTCTAAGAAGATTAATAAAATAAAAGGTTTGCTGTGTCATAAGAAAACTTAAGAGGAACTTTGGTATGCTTATGTCGTTCTGACAAGATTTCCCGCATTTCTTCAATCTGATCATCGACTGATATCTCTGAAATAGTTTTGCTTTTAATTTGTATTCTAATTGTAAATCCTTATGTTGGTGTCATTATTGGTATAACTAGGATCTGCGGAAAAAGTTGATGTGACACCCGAAATTTTTGTGACTTCTGTTCGACGTTCTCTACCCGACACAATTTTATCTTCCCTGTCCCATTTCAGAATATCTTTTATTGCATTGCGAAAACTGTCTGTCCTCCAAACAAATATCACAGGTGTTAATAGTGGATTGATAAAAGTTAATTCGTAAGTTATAAAACTTGCCCATGAAGCAACACGCACTTTAGCCTTAGTTAAAACGATAACAATGAAGAATGGTGAAAGGACAAAAACGCTGCTGAAGATGATTATGCTCACTGTAACCAACGCTTTGGAGTCATCTTCTGTATGTACAACCAAGTTATTGGTATCGTGCACGCAGAAAACTTTGCGCCGTCTTTGATGCTGCAAACAGCAGATTCTCAAATACGTAAGTGATATGACTAGTATTGTGATTAAAGTTGGTGGAATAACAAACATCCAAATAAATTCGTCAGGTATAATCCTCGTGAAAAGACATTGGTTTTTACCAAATGATACATGAGGGTTGTTTCAGAAAAATGGCAGGCATCCTGTTACTACGGATAATGTCCAAATCCCCAACAACATGGTTTTTACGACAACAGAATTTATTATTGACGAATATCTAAGAGGATAAAATATTGCTATGTATCTATCGATTGTAATGGCGGCGAGGCTGTACAAAATACCCAAAGCTGGTATCAGCGATGCCGTGAAATGAAGCATGCAGAAATACTTGATGACTCTCGAACATGCCACTTTGAGGATGGTGAAAACAACAGATAAACCGTAAAGAAGATTGCTTGCAAAAAGGCTGAGCAGTAAGTTGTTGAGGACAGATCGGAGACTTTTATGCCGCCGAACAATGATTATCGTGGTTAAATTATTCATTATGATAAATGTCATCCAGATTATATCCAAATATTGGAATGCTTTTAAGGGAACACTCATTCTGATTTTGATATTTTTAAAAACACACTGCTTGAAAAATAAGCGTATAAATAATCGTTTCTAAGAACGGGAGTCACTCAACACATAAAGAAAGATCTTGTTCTAAAGGAACAGTCGCGTTTCATACAACACAGCTATTGCTTTGGAGTTTTAATCGGCGCTAGATTTTCTGAATAAAGAGTTCCATGCCGCTATGAACAAACTGATGTCATTGATGCAAAAGCCTACTCACCTTCGTTTTGCGTAAATGGAAAACAGGAAGCGGGAGAAAGTTAATTAAGTTTATCTTTGCTTCTGTCACACTCTCTACTGATAAAGAAACCTTACTGATAGCCTAATAAAACAATTTTATTGCTTAGGATCAATGATCTTCAATAAAGTGAAAACTGTCAGATGATCTGTTAAGTTACATTTTTATTATTTCATTAAATCGAGAATATGTCCTCCCATTAATCTAAAAATTGCTACTTTCCGTCCCCTCCATCCTTTGTTACGATATATTTTCTTTTTTATGTGATTCCAAATGAACAGTTATAAACGATAAACATTTAGAGGTTACTCAAAATGATCTATGTACGGCAGGGACGTAACGAGAAAAAAATTTCGGGGGGGATACCCAAAGGTGAAAAGATAGAATCTCTCGCAAAACTGCTTGATTTATTGACATCCAATTAACAAAAATCCAAAATTTCGAGGGGTACCCAGACTAGCATGGCACATTTCCTAGCTACGTCCCTGATGTACGGTATCTCAAAATACTACAATAAACTCATTTTAAAACATAACTTACCAGAAAACGTTTAAGTGCAGAAAACCCCCAAACGCTGGTCTTTATAACTTTTTCCAGGGCGATATTCAAGATCTTGGTAAACTTGTTTCGACATGTCTGGTGTTATTTTTAGACCAAGGAGAATAGAAAGTAGAGAGTTGCCACAAGCGAGACGTTTTGATGTTATCTTCTGTCAACGCTGATTGATAGCCTCTGGTAAAACGATGGTATAGTTGGTAGATAACTGTGGCCGCTACCGCCTTTTAAATTCCTCTCCCCTGGGATTATTGCTTTACGTGACGAAAACCGGTTGTATAACACAAAGGAGTATGTTACACTGCTTCCTGGTGTTATATTCTCCTTTGTTTAGACCATCGCATCGCATTTGCGTGTTTTCAGGCTGCCCAAATTGCGTGGTAGCGGCACCGGCGAAACATTTTCAACGACCTCGGATGATCAGAAACAGCAAGTTGTCCAAGCACGTCCTTCGATTTCAATCTAACTTCTTTCTAGATATAATATTGTTTAAAATAACTCATGCCCTTCCAGCTTCCACTGTGAAACTGCACGATCCTGTTAATAGATGAAAATCATTTGAATCTTCATCCGAGATAACAGCCAAAACTCTATAATATCAAAATATCCGTTTTCCTAATCATTATTTTTCCGAGATAATTAAATATATAGTCGTATAATGGTCTGATATTTTAAAAGTCCTGTTTTTTATAAAATACGGAGAAAAGTTCTCTCGAGTATTTTAAATAGTAGGATGAGGACAATTTTTCAAAAGTTCGGAATATCAGCAAATTAAGGACCCATACGAACCCTGTATATATATATAACGAAAAGGCTTAAACGATTTCGTCTCCAAAATTTTCACAAAACACACTCACTTAAGCAAATTCTTGTCCTTGCTCACGTAACGGTGTTAGTTTCAGTCCTCCACTCACGATACGTAAATAGTGGTGGTTTAATTTCCCATCGATATTGAAAGTTGCCTCATCACAGAATACGGGAAAGAAAATCATTGCTTATTTCACGTTTTCCCTGAAAATTTCCAGGAAAATCTTTTTGTCTTTGATTGCATTTACGAAATAAATTGGAATCACATGCAATCTGTACACCCTTTCTAAAAAAAGCATTCGAGTGGAAGACAAATTTCCAGTGTGTGTTTCATGTATAAAGTATTTTTAAGCATAAAACATGAATCATGTGAGTACATAATAAAAATTTCTTATATTTCTTTCGAGACGTATATTTTTTAAATAATTGATCAGATATTCACGTAACTAAACTAGCAAATTTGACATACACTGAAAAATCTTTTTCAGTGGACTAAAATTTCATTAGCAGTGTTTTCCCAAATGACACGTCATACTAGAGGAATTTCCAATTCATGTCTCACATGAATTTGCTCGTTAATTTCTTTGAGCTGCATCTAAATAGGGAAATACTATTTAGGAAAGAGCCTGCTTGTGTACTTCTATGAGTCATATAAAGAGGCCTACGGATGCTCACGTATTGGTTCTGGCACTTAGATACGTCATCAAACGGCCGAATCTAACCAATGAGAAACGTCCTTAGGCCACTTTGGATGACTGATCGAAGTATACAAGCAGGGTCGGTAAAAGATTCACGATGGCCCCGCCCCAACTAAACGTTAATTTTACATTTTCAACTTTCTCTTTACTAACACCTGACCTCCCTATATTAGTGTTTTTGCCTAAGAGAATACAGTCTGTTTCTTGGACTGGCGATACCATTTACGAATGCTTCTTTCAGTCAGTAGAAATATGTTTTTCAAAATTTCTACGAAAACTCACGATGGATGCGGGCCGTGGCGCACCCAGGATTTTAGTTTAGGGGGGGGGGGGCTGGGCGACATGCAAATATATACTGCTGAACTTGACCTCGATTAGTTACAACTCTCTTATAACGTCTACATATTCTGTACCACTTGACTGTCCCATAGAACACAAGCAATGCAACTCGGTATGGAGTCATAAATATTTATCTGATCTTTTCAGTGACGTTGTAACCGAGATTAACAGTGTTTCATAAACTAACTGTAAGCATTTATTAAAAAACTTTTTAAATAATGTCTTTTTTGGTTAGAAATAACTTAAAGACGATTAAAAAAAGAAAGAAAAAAATAATTCTTTAGCGACAATTTTCAGTTTTTAAAGCTTTTTACGTCTAGCTTTCTACCTTTTGGGGGAGCTTCAGCTCCCATAGCCCCCGCCGTGGGTGCGCCTATGGATGCGGGACATTCCCAAATCGAAAATACAAAATTCTTTGACAAATACACGAAAAATAAAAAAGCATTAGTCAAATTTCTCACCTTTGTTTCACTAATAATAAATGCGATTTTTTAAAAATGCTTAAGAGTTTAAAAGTTACATGAAAATCCTTTACGTTGTAGCAAATATAAGGATGGATCAAATGAAAACGGAACAGTGGTCATAATTTGGTGTGTGTGTGTGTGAGTATAAAAAAATGTGTTTAGAGATAGAGTGGGAGGTGAAAGAAGAAAAACCTTATTGAAGAATGGGCTTGCTCCCTTTTTAAGAGCGCCTAACCACGTGATATAAGTTGGTGCTCAGCCAGGTGTGTTGTCCGGGGAGAGGGCCAGAATCATATAGATATTTTTTCCTTGATTTTCTGGACCGTCGTCAACAATCGACAGTATTGACTATAATCGCTTTACTGTAAGTTTATTATGAGTATTGCACTACCCTTGCATGTGCTGCAATCAAAATCATGCTTTCTGGCGCTTTTTCTTCTTGTGTGGTTTTGCTTCACGACAAGTCTTGGCCGCATACGGCCACTCGCACACTCTACATGCTGGAGCAGTTTGGGTGAAGGGTGTTTGAATACCCACCATACAGCTCTGACCTTTCATCATGTGATTTTCACATGTTTTGCCCCCTAGAAAAGACGTGGAAGGGTCGACGTTTTCACTTGGACAGTGAAGTCATGGACAATGTTTGAAACTGGTTTCAATTTCAGCCGAATTCTTTCTAAGAACGAGGTATTCGCCGCATGGTACAACAGTGGGACCAGTGCTTCTGTAATTTTGATAATTACATTTGAAAATAAATAATACCTTTAATTTTGTGGATGCTGTCCCGTTTTCATTTGATCCACCCTTATAATTGCCAGAAAAAGTAATGCACTCTTCGTAACCGTTTAAAGTAGGAGAATCCGCTAAAAACTGGAGAATATTGTGTAAATGTTAAAGTAATTAAACCTTTGTAAAATAACACACATAAAATATACTTATCAAACTGTACAAGTGTTTTTTTTTTTTTTTTTTAGCCTGTTTAGTAGACCTTTTTTGGGATTACGTCACTTGCCGCCAGCTGCACTGGTCAGTTCCAGAATTCTCAAGAGCGCAGAAAGAAGAGATCATATTCTAATATCTACTTGAGTGGTTTACTACCTGTCTTGAATTAATTCCCTGATACGAAAACTTGTAATAAATTAGTGCCAATTCATCTTGGATGTTGGATTCTTTTCTTCTGATATTTTCTTCCTCTAAGAAAGATACTGTAATCTTTTATTACTAAGCATGACCAAAGACATTATTGATAATTTAGAGAAATTAAAATTGAAACAAATCCTTGTCGTAATAATGAATGACCAAAACTAGATATAGAATATGCAAAGGATCGTCTATGTATCTTCTAGAATAAATCTTTTCATTAACTTAGCAAGATGATCCACTTTTTGATCTGATAATTTCTGGCATTTTTATGGATGTCTATGTAAGCACATTAATGTCCACAAAAGATCCTTACAGAGATGCTGACATCCAAAACCTTAAAAAGGTCCATGGACAGACTAGTCTTTTTTTTTTTTTTTCTAATGACCGGCCTCTGCCTTGAAGGCTTTGGCCACAACAGACCGGAATTGTTGGTCTCTTTATGATGGGGGCACCTAGTAGGTGGACCAACGTCGCCCCCTATGAAGGGACGGACATGACAACTACGCCCAGTCAGGGATCGAAACTCGACCGCCTGGTGTTGAGCCCGAAACGGAGTACGGGCTCATACCATACAACTCGATCCACAGACTAGTCTAGTACGTCCATAGTTATGTCTGTATGGGTATGGGTGTACATAAGACGTCATATAGGGTGCATTCGTAAACGAAAAACTCGTTGCATGAGATTTTGTAAGAAAACTGGAATACGCTTGTTCAGTGCAATTTAGTGCTATCAGTTTCTTTTGCTTTTAAGAACAACTTCAGTTTCTTTTGCTTTTAAGAACAACTTCAGTTTATCCAGTTTCGTCGCCTAGGAGATGTGCTTGTTAACAATATGCGTATGTTGTAATTTTTATCGAGAAGTTTTTAGTACATACTCAATATAAAATCAACAGGAATTAGAAAGAAAGAATGGCCATGATTGAAGTGCACTGATCAAAATTTAGAAATTTCGATTTACACTAGAACTTGCATTTTTTTTTCAAAAGTATTCAACAAGAGAAGTTCAAATTTCGATAATAACGGTTTAAACCAACTTCAATCTCAACACTAAAATATGCATTTTTGAATTTACTAAAATGAAAAATACAAGAAAATGGTTACCGTTGAAAAATTATATACCTTCGTTGCCGTTTCTAACGCATGCATGAATTTCCTCCTCGAAAAAATACTATTTGCAGCTTTAGCAAACGTAAAATACTTTTCATAACAGCATACTTTTCCATAACAACGGACGGACGCTATTTGAAAACAAAAACAACGTGCAGCAAGACTATCTTCTTAACAACTGAATGAACCTGCTCCGTGATCAGCTTACTTAGTTTGAAACTAAACGCACTCAGTTTTGTATACGAACGCTCTAGTTTATAAACTAAATGCACTCAATTTCCTTTACGAACACCTTAGATAGAAACTTGTTGCACGAGTGTAACTCGTTTGGTGTTTAGGAATGCGGCCATATTTAACAAGAGCACCCTGCAAAAACTGCTGTTGAAATATAAAATTAATAAAAAGTTTGTGTGTAATACACATAAAATGGTACTTACCAACAAAATGATAATTTCGGTCGGTGCACCCTCTTAAAAAAGTATTCGCGTATAAGTCAAATTTCCTACGTTGGTTTCGAATATTAAAAATTATCATAAAATATGAATTAGGTTATGTATTGCTATATAAATTTTTATATTTCTATCGGGTTGTGAGTTTTTCAAAAATTGATTAATTATTCGCAAAGCTAAAATACAAAATTTTGCTTTTACTCAAATGCATTTTTTAGAGGGTGTACAGAATATTCGCCCTTTCCTTAGTTGCAAAACATTTCTATGTGTGCCCGTTCTCTTCACCAATGAGACCTCGTTCAGCCTAACCACTGACCCTCAACTAGAGTTCGGGCTCATTTTTTAAAACCCAAGCCTGAAATTAAAGCTAACTTACCCAGGGGCGTAGCCAGAAATTTTTCATGGTGGGGGTTACGACTACTAAAACTCATATAAATGTATACGTGTGTGTGATAATGTAGTGAAGAATATACATTTTGTATGGCAAAAAATTCCTCATGGGGGGGTTATGACCCCCCTAACCCCCCTTGGCTACGCCTCTGAACTTATCTATAAATAAAAGACATGTACTTTACTGCTAGACTATCTTAAGTTTTGTTGATAGAAATGATGCAATGAAATGCAGTGAAAAGAAATTGTGATTTGTATTCTTTATTCAAAGTCGGACATGATATTCAATCAGTAATATAAACAGATTTCATTAGTAACTAAATAATATATAACTTCATTGAAATATCCGAAGAGATTTACGCATGTACAACCTCACCAAAAAGTATTCGATTAAGAGATAAACTTCCTATGTTGGTTTCGTATATTCAAAATTATTTATCGAACATGAATTAGGCTATTTATACTTATAACTTTCCATATTTCTGTCGAGTTGTGCGTTTTACAAAAGCTCAATAATTATTCACAAAGCAAAAAATAAGAAATTTCGCTTATACTCGAATACCTTTTTGAGGCGGTGTACTTCTATATGGAGAGAACCAGGGATCGGCTACCTGACCTCCAGTCTCCAGTGTTCGAGAAATAAACTGTTATGGTAGCGGAGGTTTGATGCGCAGGCGATCGCCTGTGCCGGATCCCGAATACGCGCATACACTTCAAAATACGTTTTTGCCTCGCATAGTTTAAGTTGTGCTGTTTTCGAAGTGCTCGTCTCTGGCTGAGCCGCTACTAAACGACTGTTTATTATGGTTAAGCTCTTTTTTTTTTTTTTTTTTTTTTTTTTTTTTTAGCTCGCCTAAACCAGCCCGACACTATTCTATTACTGATAATTAAGATAAAAGAATTCTTTCAAAGGAGAATTTTTTAAAATTAAATAGTATAGCGGAAAAAGTTTTACAAGTATATATTGAGCTTTACTTTTTTTAAAATATCCCCCCCCCCTCCCCACAGGTGTGATGTGTTTTTGGAATTTATGTTATTCCTAATAATGAAAGTAAATTAAAAAATCTGTTCATATTTCAAAACATGCACGAAAGACGTTTCTTTTGGAGAAAAAAATTAATGTGAAATTTGTTGAGTAATTAAGAATACCTTTTTTCTTTCCTAAAGTATTTAAAATAAAGAAGTTAAATTACAAATCACGTTTATATTTGGGTTTCTAGTGCATCTTTTAACTGGAAGCATGAGAAAAGCAGGAATAAGGACATTCGGTAAATAATAAAATAAACATTTGGTATTTTCCAAAATAATGTTTCTGATTTTAGCATTACAGTGCCCACCGTCTAGTTAGATTAAGTTCATGCCATTGATTTTTCATCCAATAAAGTGACTGATTCGAAAAAGCGGTGGCTTTGGTTGAGGCTTTGATGAGAATCATCCCGTTCCGTTTTCCGTGATTTGATTCAATAAAGCGGCTGATCCAATTAACCAGTGATCCAATTAAGCGGCAGCCACTGTATTATGACAAACTTTCATATATCATTATTGAATTGACAAGCAAACCCGCGCCAAAACGGAGATTACACAATGCAACAGAACCTGCGATAGCAGACGAAAAGATTTGCATCCACTTGGGCCAAAAGAGTATGCGCATTTTCGGGATCCGACACAGACCAGAGCGCCTGCCGTTTGATGGACTGGACTGGACAAGAATCGCATTGAATGACTGCAACTGCACAGACCTCCGTGCCTTTGCTACTGTGATTGATTTGAGATCTAAGAATAGGATCTTGGAATGCTATATTCGCCGTTTCAGGGATACAGTCGGCTTTGATTTCATCTGAAATAACGCGAGGTTTACAGAGCTCATCTAGTCTATTGGTCTTCTGGAAAGTCATGGACTGATATATAGGACGATCATCGATTAGCGGCAGACGCCCGGAATAGCGTCAGCCTGTCAAAGGAAAATTATCCCATTTTAATGATTTGCTACATAAGCGCCTTTTAGTGATGCATAGAGACGAATCATGATGCAATCTACTACTAACGCACAGCATATAAACTTAATGATTACGACTCACAGCGACATCTTACAGGTAAATTTCGCTTAGCTCTTGAGAATACAATAGCCCTTTATCGATTAAAAAAAAATACTTATTTTAAAACGTCCAATTAAAAAAAAAAAAAAGAGAGAGAGAGAGAGAGAGAAAGAAGAATGGCCAGAAAATTATCTGATATCAGAAAGAAACACTCAACATCTTATGTGTGTTTTTTCACAGTTTTTTATTTACTTTAAATTATCTGATATATCATTCGTAGGATCTACTTCTCTTTCCTTCATTCAACGAATACAAATAACCTAATAAAAAATACGGTTGCTACATTTTATTTTCAATATTCCATAACAAATAACCATTATTTTCAAGTAAACGGCATAAAATTTTAATTTAAGTGCTAAAAAAATACAATCAGAAATTAAGAGGTCACAATTTATTAGTTCTGTATATGCCGTGCCTCTGCAGAAATTTGAAGTGATGCCTACTTAAGGCGACATTCGCAAAAATTCCCAACTCCGATGGGAAACGAGCGACCTCTGGTGAGCGAAGCGGACTCCCGCAGAGTGGGCGTCAAGGATAAAAGGGGTTTCTTATGGGGGGACGTTTTGACACTTTTATGACTTTATGACTGTGGGGGAGAGAAAAGAGGGAAATTTTCCTCTTTCCGATCGTCTTCTTTGCTGCTTGTCTGTTTACGAATTCCGAAAGAAAGAGATGATTATTTTATTTTTGATAAATTTGTGCTCATCACAATAAGCTTTATACAGAGTGTAAAAACTTAAAATTTGATTTTTAATTTGAAAAAAGAAATAATGTATACACATGTACATTTATTTATGGTGTTTTTTTTTATCATGGTAAATAATGTTTAGATTAAACAATTATTTATTTATTTTAATAAAATGGGCAAAATTAAAAAGTTTTACTTTTCTCGTTATGCTTTATAATTTAAAAATATCATAAAATATTGTATGCGTAGTTAGAGATAGTTATTGAGAAATTGTAGTAATTGAAGTGCTCAATTTTCGTTTAGGGTACTTTTATTTAAACATTTATTACTAAAATGTAAAAATCATGACAGTAAAAAAAATTAAATTCTTAGCATAAAAAAATTATAAATTTGAGAATGCATTACTTTCATCCTATTAAAGAGCAAAGTTTGTTTGCCTTTTTTTTTTTTTGCAGAATATTGAAATGTTGTATAGGACATTGTATTTGACTTATTTGAATGGGATGTAGTTTATTCATTTTATAAACGGGTCACCAGAAAAAAAAAAAAAAAAAAAAAACAGATAACTCAAATATCTTGTAAATGGCAGATTTATTTTTTCAAAAATGTAAAAATGCTCGAGGGATCTAGACCTAGGGGAGGATTACCCTCCGTCCTAATCCGCATTTACTTGAAGTTTCGGAGAAAACCTCGAGAAACTCCGAAATGTTAGGCCAATGGACGCGACCTGGTTTCGAACCAGCACTTTTCTTCTCCCAATTCAAAGCGCTAATGCTATGCCACTGGTAGGGCCCTTTCTTTAAAATACGTTAAAAAAAAATTAATGTCTAAGTGTAGATTAACTTTTCTATGATTGTTGCCAAAATAATTGCCTGTGAGTACTATTTTAGACTTTCAGAAATGCTTTAAAATCTTTTATCTACTGATAGTATTTAGAAGTACAGTAAACATAAAAATATTTAAAAAGTCATTAATTCATTCTTTGAAAAACAGCTAACAAACACTTCATTTAATAAGTTTATATCGTGGCAACATGTTCCATTAAAGAAAGATCGTTGTCGACCGCTTTCTGCTCTTTCTAATCATGTTGAGCCAGTAAGAAGATAAAAAAATGGAGCCCCTCTTACAACTGCGACTGTCAGTTCTTCATGTACATGAACCCAGGCGCGTAGCCAGGAAAATTTTTCGGGGGGGGGGGGGATATGAACTTATATCTGCATAAATAGACGGAATTTCATCACTAATCCAAAAATTTCGGGGGGGATATATCTCGATATCCCCCCCTGGCTACGCCCCTGCCTGAACCTGTATGTCTTTGATAAGGTTTTTGTATTTTGCAAGCATAATAGCAAATAAGGAAAAGTTTTAAAATACGTATTCCTATTTTCTAGTTTTTCTAGAGCTTTTATCAATGGCATTTTTAAATTCATATGTAAAATCCCTATAAACCTATATTGTTTATTTTATTAAAATAACTCATTTTTTAAGTTTTCAGTTTCTTCCAAAATCCAAAATGAATATAATACAAGGACAATTTATATTATTTATTAAAATGAACAAAATAGTACAAGAAGGGATAAAAGAATGAAGAAAATAAGTATCCATAAAGAAATATACACATTTACGTAAATACACATATATAGACGAAGTGCTCCCTATAGCCAACATTTTGTTTTAATTGTCCAACGACTCCAAGTCATGTATTGGTAGAGTGGCTACGCACTGCTGGATGAGACTACTTACAGAGCCAATTAATTCATGGTAGAAGATAATTACGCTAACTTTATCGTTTTCTACCAGGCACAATTCAGAAATAAGGAATTCTAATAGAACTAAAAATTCTATAGAAATATTGAAAATACACGTATATTTTATCAAAAGTTTAGCACTTTTGATCGCAAGTTTTAAAAAATATCACTAGGCTATAACAGCCCTCTATGCTTTGATGAAACCTTTCATGTCCAGACGTATCTGATACCAAAAAGCCTAGCTACTTTGAAGATGCATGATGCATTGTGACTGTAAGTGATCTCACCAAGTAGCGCATAGCCACTTTACTAAGACATAATTTTTCTAACTAGCTGGAGCCGTATAGCATAGGAAATCTGACTTTAAAAACTCTGTATATATACACTTAAAAAAAAACCTGCTAATAAAAACGCAAACATTCATATGCATTGTATGTAGCATATATAAATCAATTCATATGTGCATCAAAATTTTTACCCAAAAGTTTTTACAAAACAATTTATTTATTGCTAACTGAGTAGCCGTTCTTCACCCAAGCACAGTTGCTGTCTTTTTTTAACTCATAAAATCCAATAAGAGACATCGAACAAACAAAATTTCACTGAACTTTGAGTCCCTAAAAAGAAAAACCTAAACCATGACAAGTGGGCACGCACAGGATGTAGTAAGAAAGGAAAATCGACACACTAGTCACCTTTTTGTAAGGGGTTGGACTTTTTTAGGAGGCAAGATAGTGAAATTTCAGATAAATCAGGATATTATATTGGCTTTAATTTAGGATAAAACAATGTTTCTCGAAAATGGGTTCATGAGTCGATTTATATCGCAAAATTTGCAAATGAATATGTTTGAAAATAAAATTATGACTTAGATCAGCAGTTCCAAATAATTGTTAAATTTTTGGAGTAAAAATAAGAATAAATGAAATGAGTTTTTAAACATGCATTATCACCTGCACGTTGCCTTTCTCTCTCTCTCTCTCACCTCCCCGCCCTTCCTGCAGTTCTGCGCGCACTATACCGGTTAGCAGTCTAAGTTAGTGCCGCTGACTTAGATGACACAGTTTCATTCATTCTTCCAAAAAATAGCAATTTTATTCCGTTAAAAATCACACACACAAAAACAAAAAGAGTTGGTAAAACGTGGATTTTCAGAATTTTACAGAATTAGTTTTTAAGTATATAAACATTAATATTAGAGTTGCCAACTGCTCTGGAATATCATTAACCACTTTTTTAAACTTAATTTGTGGCTTAAAATATTGCAAAATTTCGAGGTCAAACGTGTGGGCGTATTACCATTTAAAAAAATTTACAAAAAATTTCTGTTTTCAAAAAGTGGTTAATTATATTCCGGAGCAGTTTGCAACTCTGATATTATATATAACAATTGAAAATTTTTAAGCCGATCGCTCAATGTGCATTTTATTATGTTTTACGAGTGTAACTGGATACCTTCATTACGAATATGTATGTTACGTTTATGTAAGTTAGGAATATCTTCTAAACTTTATTTCTGCAGAAATTCTGCTTTAACCTGAAACATGATAAAGCCACTCTTTGCTTTCTTTCAAATATACTTCAAAGAGTCTTTAGATAATTAGAATAAACTTATCATTCTTATTCAAATAAACATACCGTGTATAACTCATACTCACCCTCAAAAATGCATTTATAAAACTTATATAAAGATACAGAAAATACGATGATACACATAAGAAAATCTTGACAAATTTTATAGGTTTATACACATCAGGTTGAAATCATTATAGAAGCAATTTATTTTCATTTACACTTAGAAATTAAAGTTTATGTTCGAGCAAAATTACAATAAACTTTTAGTATTCTTATTCAAATGAATATGTGTCTCATTCTTAGTTCATACTCTTAGAAATGCATAATTATATACTATCAAAAGTACAGGTTAATAAATTTATGTATAAAAGAAAACCTTACTATATCCCCCCCCCCAAAAAAAATATATCTACATCATTTTGAAATCATAAGAGCATTTTACTCTCATTGTCTACTTTTAGACACAAAAGATTCGTTCGAGCAAAATTAGATGCATTTATTCAAATAAATATGCTCAATGTTTTCATGCTTTGTTCATACTCTCAGAAATGCATATACAGATATTAAATCAAAAATATAGGTCAATAAATTTATGTAAAAATGAAAACCTAACTATATCCCCCCCCCCTTTCAAAAAAAATTATCTACAACATTTTGAAGTCATAAGGGCATTTTACTCTCATTGCCAATTTTTAGATACAAAAGATTCGTTCAAGCAGAAATTGGACTACAGTATTGTTATTCAAATAAATATGCTCAATGTTTTCATGCTTAGTTCATACTCTCAGAGATGCATATACAGATATTAAATCAAAAATACAGGTTCATAAATTTATGTACAAAAGAAAACCTTACTAACCCCCCCCCCAAAAAAAAAAAAAATTATCTACATCATTTAAATCATAAGAGCATTTTACTCTCATTGTCTATTTTTAGATACAAAAGATTCGTTCAACCGAAATTAGATTATAGTATTCTTATTCAAATAAATATGCCTAATGCTTTCATGCTTGGTTCATACTCACAGAAATGAATATTCAGATATTAAATCAAAAATACAGGTTAATAAATTTATGTACAAATGAAAACCTTACCATTTTCCCCCCCAAAACATTTATCTATATTATTTGTAATTAGAAGAGCATTTTTCTCAAATTGTATATTTTTAGGCTTAAAAGATTCGTTTGAGCAAAATTAGAATAAACTAATAGTATTCTTATTCAATTAAATATGCTCTTTGTATTACTTTCTTTATTGCTGCAACAGGTAGGTTCATATTTTATTTTATTTTGTAAGAAAGACAACTCTTGTTTTGTACTGTCTCATTTATTTATTTAAGAGTTTCAATGCATTTTAAAAAACGGACTTTTTATTACTAGTTGTCTGCCAGTGGTCGAAATTCGACCATAAAGCATTAATTTTTTTAATATGAACGTGAATAAAGTTATTCTGTTAAAGAGTATGTCTCACCATCCATGTACATTGGAACCTACTAAAGAGACCACCTTAGCTAACAGACTATCTGTCTTTGTGACAACTTTTGTACAATTTCACTTTACAACCAACACATTTTTCAGTGAAGACTGTGTTTTTTTTTAAAAACTCTATCACATATTTTGCTAAATGTGAAGTCAACTCCGGCAAGTGGGTCATAGGATCTTCCCCTCTACCGACCTTGGATTTCACACATTCATTTTGCATTTTGAACAATGTAGGCTAGTCTAAAAAGTCAAGTGCCCCCTCCGAAAATTTAGCCTGGAGCTGTCCTCGGCCAAAGGCCCATTATGTTGGGACTTATAAAATCTTAAACCGTCGAATGATTAAACTCTACTTGCTGAGGCGTACCACTGACCATGTATAAAAACTTGCTTCCTCAATAAATTTGCCCTTTTTTCGAATGATTGTCCTTGAGATTTATTTTCTGTCATCGCAAATGCAGGTATATTTGGAAATTGAGTTTTTTGAAAGGATATGGTAAATGGAATTAAAATTCCTTTATTGCTTGCGATTCCAGTTCAAACTTCGCAATCGATGTATAAACTTGATGAACATTCTTGTTCCATCGACTAATGCTTCTTTTGTATTTTTACTTCCTTGTACGTAGTATAAGGAAGTAATGTGATCCCGAAAAATTTTGGGGGCCAAATTTCGACATAAAAACCGATTTTGACTACCTCTAAATTTAATTAAAAATTTTTTTTCGATGCATCTCATCGTAGGCTAGCATGCACGATCATATTAACGCGTCTGCAACTCATTTTGACCAGTGGCGAGTCTACTGTGGCCAGTTTTTCCATGCCGTCTGTACGTACGTACGTACGTACGTATGTATGTAACTCGCATATCTCAAAAACAATTGGTCGTAGAATGTTGAGATTTGATATTTAGAATTGTTCTATGATCTAGTTGTGCACCTCCCCTTTTGGTGGCAATCGAATGGATAGTTTATGTACAGGACCGCCCAAAAGATTCGAAATACATTACGCTCTATGGGCCGAAATTCATTAAACTCGCCTAACTCAAAAGCTATTAGGCGTAGAATGTCGAAACTTCATATTTTGGATAGTTGTAACATCTAGTTGTGCACCTCCCCTTTTGGTTCCATTCGACTAGATAGTTTATCTACAGGACTGCCCAAAACATTCGAAATACATTACACTCAATGGGCCGAAATTCATTAAACTCGCATATCTCAAAAACTGTTAGGCGTTGAATGTTGAAACTTTATATTTAGGATTGTTGTAACATCTAGTTGTGCACCTCCCCTTTCGGTTCCATTCGACTGAATAGTTTATCTACAGGACCGCCCAAAAAATTTGAAATACATTACGCTCTATGGGCCGAAATTCATCGAAGCGTTTTTTAGAGGTATTGGGCTATTTCAAACGACTCAGAAGTGATATATGCTGTAAAGAGTTAGAAAATGAATTTCTCCATTAATAAAAGTGTCTTTTTCATTTATAGTTCTGCTACAGGAACACTCAAAAGATTTCCAATACATTACGGTCAATAGCAATTTTAGGGGCATTCATCCATTTCAAGCACAATACCGTCCTACCACATAAGTTAGGTAATGGTCCGACCACGGTCACGTGCCTCCCTCAAGAACTATGCCAAAAGTCGCCAAGCTTGGCGACTTTTGGCGTATGTGTGTATGTGTGGCGTATGCGTACTCTCAAATCTCAAAAACTATTATGAAATTTCATATATAAGAATGTTGTAACATCTAGTTGTGCATCCCGATTTTTGGTTCCAATCTACTGGAGAGTTTATTTACAGGACCACCGAAAAGAATTTCAGTACCTTAATGTCTATGGACATCTTCAATATAATACAACTGTAGACAGTCATTGTTTGGTACATGCCCAAAATCTCGCCGTCTGTCCTCGACCTTGGCGAGTTTTGGCGAAATGTCGCCAAATTTGGCGATAGTCAGTCATTTGGTCCATGCCCAAAGTATCGCCATTTGTCATCGTTCTTGGCGAGTTTTGGCGAAATATCGCCAAATTTGGCGATAATCTGTCATTGTTTGGTTCATGCTTAAAATATCGCCAAATGTCGTCGACATTGACGAGTTTCGCCGAAATATCGCCAAATTTGGCGCCAAAAATTATTTCCTATTTTGTATAACTCTAAAACTTTAACCCGTAGATTTTTTAACTTTATATTTAGAACTATTGTAATACCTAACTGTTTTTAATATCTTTTTTGACAGCAATCGACTGAGAATTTATTTACATGGTGAGCCAAATGACTTTGAATACATTGAGGTGTATAGATGCATTCAATTCATTGAAAGTCTGTGGTCAATGACTACTTTGGCTATCCCCAAAATCTCGCTGACTATCTCAAGTTTGTCGGCTTTTGGTGAAATATCGCCAAATAAAGTGTCAGAAGGAAATCTTTCGAATTGAACTCAGCTTAGCGATATCGAAATATTTGGCTAGAAATCGCTAAACCTTACTATTATTGATATTTTATCTCTTTCAAACAAATAAATTTAGAGGAAGTCCGTCGAAAATATTTTTGATCTAATGGACGTGCAAGGAAGTCATGTGTTGGACACATCAGATTTTTCTTATTAGTATAACAATGCAATTAACTTTCAATACTAACTTATGTGTCGCAAACTATGGTATTTTTCGGTTATCCAGATGCAAATCCCGCCAACTGTTTTTTTTTTTTTTTTTTTTTTTTTTTTTTAAATCTGGGAAACATTTAAAGACTACTTCTGAAACACTGTCGTCCCCCCCCCCCCAAAATAAAAAACCGAGAATTTTAATTCGTATGCAAAATAGTATTTAGATACAGAATTCAATATATACAAAAATATCAATATAGAGGAGAGGAGGGTATTATGGAATACCATTTACATTTCTAACTGTAACTTCATAGATTTTAAAATAAAATCCCCCAAAACAGCATGAGTACATGCTATAATTAATTGTAATGAAATGTCAATTGCAAAGAAATACACAATTTATTTTGTTGTTATAGAAAAAAATATTTTAAAAAAAAATTACGAATGGAGTATAATATGGAATAGTCGGGTAATATAGAATAGATGGTTTAAACCGATGAAAAGCAATTCATATTGCTCCATATATAGTTATTTGTTACTATAAAACTAAATTTTTATGTTTTGCAGTTCAAATCATTATATTGGAGTCATTTCTGCTTCGAGTCGATTTAGAAAAGTTGTAGATATAATCTTCTTTCTTTGCTCCGGTACAGTCATGGTGAGCCCACAGAGAACAGCTAGATCTTTGAATCCAAACGTATCGTCGTTGATTTTTCGTCGTTCTATCGTCGTTGATGATATTTATTTTAAAAATTCAGTAATTTTATGTGGGGTTATTCATCATTTTTAAAAATTAAACGGTAAATTTTCAAGATTCACAATACTGGACTTTTTCTGGACCTTTCATGTGATTTTATGTTTGTATAAAAAAGTTCATACGGTTTCAAATGCCATAATTGCTTCAGACAAACTTCGTACTAGTGTACTCTCAGCCTCATCGGCATGAATATTTTCCTATGCTTCGCCATTATATTCATTTTTTGCATGATCACACGTTTCTTCCATGTTTAGGATACCGCATGCCTCACCGTCTTGATTAATGGACTTATAATCATTAAATTTCACACTATGCACATCCTCTTCAACACGCAACCACTGTTCATCAGATCATCAATGAACCAAGAAATCATATCAAGAAGCAATTACAGTTTGTATGCCGTATGGATTCACTTACTGTTCAATTTCATTTTGGTCCGGAGAAAAATTTTAAAACGATGATTGCGGGAAAGTCACTTTTTGGCGAGCGATACATGCGGGCTTCTTTAACGTTATTCAAATACAATTTGTGCAGGGACCATAGAAATAAAACGGTCAATACGGGAAAACGATGAATGCGGGAACGATAGATCGGTTCTACTGTAATTGCAATTTCTCAGTCGTAGAATAAAGTTTGAAAGAAAGGGAAATGGAGTTTACATGACAGCATTATCGTGCTATGATTTTCTATGAAGTTAAAAAAAAGGTTTTTAAGTGGATTTAAATCAAGAAGAAAGTCTTCAACGTCTACAATTAGCATTCGGAAACGAAGTTCCATACCATGCAACTGTATTGAGATGTTTCACAAAATTTCGTACAGGCCGAAGTTCTCTTGTGTCAGCTTTAGTCCCAGAAAATGTGTCGGCCATACGAAAAATGTTAATTGATGATAATCGCTGCACTTACCAAATGATATACTGAAGGAAGTTAACATCGAATCCGCAGCTATACGTGAAATTATTCATGAAGAACTGCATATAGAAAAATTAGTTTGTCGTCGGTTCCCCCACAATTAAAAGAACATCAAAAGCGGAGTGTGCCAGAATCTGCAAAGAAACCCTAAAACTACTTAACTATGGTAGACACCGCCGTATTTCTAAAGTCGTAACTAGTGATAAAATGTATATACCACTTTTTTTTTAACGTTCCAACGCTTCAAGAAACTAAAGTATGGGTCTTTTGTAGCTGATTCCAAATCAACAAAAAATGGTGAAAAGACAACGCGCAATGGAAAAAGTAATGTATGTCTCTTTCTTCAAAAGTATAGGATTGGTCAAGACATCAAGCTGGAGGGACAGAAGACAGTCACAGCTCTTCCAGACATTCTTCAAGAAGCTAATGTAAGGAGACTCATGCTTCATCGTGACAATGCATCTTCTCATGCGGCAATACTGACAGTGGAACAAAAACACATTTAAGGTAAAGAACATCCACCCTATTCTCCGGTGTCTTTTGGCTACTTTTTTAGTCTGAAGAAAAATTTACGTGGTCGCTATTTTCACTCGGTAGATGAGATTGATTTGGTTGCAAAAGCTTATTTTGCATCGATTCTAAGAAATGGCTGGCTTGAGGCTTTTAAACTTTCGAAAATTCGCCAACAAAAGTGCATTGATGTTGAAGAGGATTACTTTGAACACTTCAAAAATTTGGAAAGTTTAACTTGTACCATTTAGCATTATCTCAGAAATTTCAGAGTGACCCTCATATTCCCTGAAACAACTAGTATAACGATGATACCTTAGCCCTTGGGGTGGGGAATGGAAAGATTTGATGCTAAATGCAAATTCGTAACTAAAGATGTGGGGGGGGGGCTGGGCCAATGATAATGAGGGGACATCTTTACCATTTCTGTCAAGCTAACAACTGTTATTCTAGGTATGGTCCACATTTTTTTCCTGCCATAGTCCACATTTCTCCCATTTATGCCCCTCTCCCTCTAAGATAGGGTCCAGAAACACTCCCAGATTAAAAATCGAAATCAAATAAAAAGACTATTAACAGGGAACACAAATTTTCCCATTTCTTTTTCCCACATGTAATAATACTATATACAGGTGCCAAAAAAAGATGGTGATCCGCTTTCATTCTTCATCTATTAGAGATAAGTCAGCAATGTAAATTGAAGAAATGTTCAAAATAAGGTAGGAAGTAACAAGGGTAAGTTAAGAAAAAATTCCTCTAGTTAATTTTCAAAAAGTTACACTTTTTAAATTTGTATACGAACTCTGTACGGAAAAATTCCCCATTAGTAAAATATGTCCCGTACATGAATGAAGGGATGGACAAAATTTGAGCCTTTGATCACAAAACGTCTCAGAAATTCCAGCCGGAAAAGGTTTTTTAAAAAGTATAAAAAAAAGTGAACAAAATCCGAGTGTATTTGGCACCTCTCTTTGTGCATAAAAAGATCCACCTAAATTGTGCACAAAGAGTGCACTAATTGGTTAGTATACTCGTCTATCATGCCTTAGGTCCACAATTCAATCCCCATTCCCGAAAAGGCAGAGGAACAAAGTTTAAAAATAACTTGAAGTTCTTACATATGATAAAAAATACAGCACTAAAATTCAAAGAAAAGAGGAAGAAATCACAGTAGTCAAGAGACAGTGTAGCTATGAAGTCAAGAGTAACTGTGGATCCAAGGCATGATAGGAGAGGAGAGTACTAACGACCAGACGGACTTGACTCGGGATGAAATGACTAAAATTTGAAGTGATTGTTATTTCAATTTCGGAATAGGAACTTTCCTGTATCTAAATAAATAAAATTATACTTTGTCTGCACTGCAAAAAAAGTCTGTAAAACGTACAGAAATTACTCGTATTATTTACAGAATAAGTCTGTTCGTAAGAAAAAACAGTTTTTTTCTGTTTTATCTTCACCCGCGCATGCGTACTAGACGAAGACGTCATTGCTCAACCTTGAGGTTCATTTCGCCTCCGGCGCAATTAAAACGGCAAGGCATTGTACTATGTGTTGTTAGCTGGAGCTGGAGAAAAGCGACGGTATATTTAGTTACAACTGCATACGTAGGTTCAGGTGAGTGTTTGATGTTATGTACGGATTTTGTTCCGCGTTGGCGTAACCCGGCTCGTTTGGACTTAGAACATTTTTAAGTACTTTAGTGTTTGTCGATAATGTTGACGCCACGTAATTAATTAGATTAATTAATTGACACAATTAATGTTAAATCAATAAGTAATTAGCGAGATATAAAGCAATAAGCAAATTAATTAGATTGATTACTATTAATTAATTGTTAATACAGTAATATTTAACTGGGAGGGAAACCCCCACCAAAAGAATAAAAGGAGTTACATGAAAAAATGTAAGAATTCTTATTTTATTTCCATAAAATGGACATTTAAAATGGCATTTACTCTCATTGTAAGCAACAATATCGGCCTTCTTTCGTAAAAAGTGGCATGTAACATTGAAGGGAGGGGGAAAATGGTTTCTTTTGTAGAAAATATTTCCAAAAAGGTTGAATTCTTTTTTTTTGGGGGGGGGGGGCAGTTACACCTCCGTCTTCCCTTTTAATCCGTCCTTGGCGTTGAATGATGGGAAATAGAACAGTTATGGAACTTGATTGTGAATTCGAGACTTTTTACCTACAAAAAGAAACGAAAAAAAAAATCACCTGTGAATTTTGATATATTTATTTTAGACTTGCGGGTGAGGGGAGGGGGGGGGGCTTTTATGAGTAAAACTACGCATCGAAAACAATGGACCAACCAGATAAATCGGCATAATGATTTAAAGCAGTGCAGGGCTGTGATGAAGATCACATATCTAATTTAAAAATAATTTAATTTGGTTTTCTTTAATGCAATTTATCCAAAATTCAAGAATTCTAAATCACTTCTGTTTTTCATTTTACTGCCATTTCGGTTTTTAAATCTGTATTTTCGCTTTTCCCGTATGCACTACTCTTTTTCTTTTTGTCTCTTCATTCTAGCGTCGTTGTGTTAAAAATAGATTTTATTGCGTCCGTTTGCAAAATCAATGGCCTTTTTGAGTTTCCTCTTGGCATCCTGCTGGCGTAAGTTATTTAGTTGTTCCCCTGCGACGACTTTAAAATTATTTGCTCGCGATTACGTCATTGTCATTTTATTGGATTAACTGTTAGGGTTGCTCTGGAATTGACGCTATTAATCTCAGCCAAGTTATTGTTCTCGCCAATGTGTAATTCTGTGCTGGCCTAATTTTAAAATCATTCCACCTTAATTTCACTGTCCATATAGGACGTATTTTTATTTTCGCTGAGCCACCACCGCCGTTATAATAATGTTTCAATAGTATATGTTTAATAAAATAGTTTCAAGTATTTAAAGCCTCTTTTTTATATTGCAACTAAGTGTATTTCGTACCTGGTTTATTCATGTCACAACGCAACTAAGTAATTTTAAAACAGCCCAACCAAAAACCTTCTTTACATAAATTGGTGCCTACCCAGGCACTTGTGTTGCATTTTTTTGGTGGTGGCTTAGCAAACAGCGTATGGAATCATCTCGAACGGTCGGATGCGAGCGTTCAGGTGAACAGAAATCTGCTGCTTCTGCATTTTTTGGTGGCTTTGCAAATGGAAGCGTACAGTATCCAGCTTGTATATATCCAGCATGTTACTACTCCTTCACGATGACTTGACTTCCGTTTTCGTGGTCGAGAACTTACAACTTGTGGATAGCCGTTTATTCATCTGGTGCTCGGCCCGCTGTTGTGATCTCTAGCCGGTTCGTGTCAACCATGTGTTTCGTATGGCTCATATTCTCAAGGATCTCGAATCCCGACTGTGCTTTTACGGAATTGTGCAGTTTTGTTTTGCGTCACTTCATCAGTTTTGTTTCTCCTAGGGGTGCGATTAATACGTAATGACACTGAATATTTTTCTGCCCGGCATTCTTAGCTTAGAAGACTGATTATGGAAGCCGAACTCTGTGCGTAAAAAAATTTCAAAAAAAAAATTATTAGTTCGCCCCGGCATGTGACGTACGATATGTTATTTTCTTCGGCTGTTGTGCGTGTCTCCGTGCACGGAATGAGCGTGAGAGAAAAACAGTGTCATCTCACACCTCTGTTTAGCGTTTTTTTTTTTTTTTTTTTTGTGCTCGGCTCGCCCGTACTTCGCTTTGAAAATGAAGGAATTTTGCTGATCGGACATTGGTCAGCTGCGTAAAATGTGACACAGAAATAGAAGTAACAAAGTATGTAATATTGTTTTCTTTGCTTTTGAATAGAGAACATTTTATTTAAAGGTAAAAGTGGTGTTTCTATCGAGACTTCACAAAATCGAAATAACTGTGCCGAAAAGGAACACTGAACAATTTAATTTTTCAACAATTATTTTTGATATAGTGATATTTTAATGGTGATAATTTTATATATGTAAAAAAAAGGAATGTTTCAGTGGTGTATTTATGTATACTGTATAAAATAATTCTACATAATTTTGGGGTTTTCTAAAAATGATTATTTACTTCATTACTTTTATGTATACATTAAAAATTAAATTATGAAAGTTAAGTGCTTTATATAAAATGTGCATTTTTCTTAAGTATTAAATAGAGTAAATGTAGCGTTATTTGAGATTTTAGTACATGGCGTTACTTTCAATTACATATTAATTTTGCAAAAAGATAAGACCTATTAATTTTTAAGATGAATATCAGTTTTACTTATTACTTTATATATTTTGTGTATATATCTTTTTATTTGTTTAATTTTTTTGCTTAAATATTCCTCTTGGTTATCTTTATAATGTTTGAACTTTTTCTCGTGCTATATTTTACATTACTATGCTCGTTGTACAGTTTCTATGAAGTACACATACATCATTATTTTTTCTTTACTCTTTATTGTGATAATCATGACAGTCTTCAATTACATGTCTTTCCACACTCTAGCAATAATTAAGTCCATGGCAAGGCTTTTCCAAGGCACACACTTTTTTCATACACTGACACACTGCACTTTTGCATATTAAAGTCCATGGCACAACATACATATTCTTTCAGCTTTTTTTTTCTTACCTCACAATATACTGTTTCTATTTTTGTCATTTTTCACACATTTTCTTTCTTTGAACATGCTATTATTTACAGTCACCATGTTGACTGATTTTTTTACACATTATTTGTTTTGAACACTTATTTTTTTAAGAGTACATTTATATTTTTATGTTTCACTCTATTTCTGGCCTTTTTAATACAAGTTTTACATGTTTATCATAGGTTGTACAGTTCACACTTTTTTACATTTTTTTTAGATACACTGTTTTATTGTTTTCTTTCCTGCCATTGATATGCCTCTGTTTAATACATGCATTCTTTGGAAGAGTATAGTGGTATTCATTTGATTACCTTTTTTTTTCTTTTCCATAAATACACTATATCACACATTGTTTGTTATACTTCAAATAAGATTCATACTTGAATAGTCACTGAGCTTTGAAGTTTGTGTTTGTCCACAATTACACTTTTTCACATTTACTTACATTTTTCATGTTGTTGTTTTTATTTACATTGCTTACACTTACTGACTCTCAACGTTTTCACATACTTGATTTTTTTTTCATCACACTTGTGTTTATGTCTTATATGTTCACACTCACAAACATGTTAACACTGATGTTCTGCTCATTGAGTTCATTGTGCTTGTCCTTCCACATTTTGCTACACACAAAATTTTTGAATATTTGTTACATTTTTTCTCCCACATTTTCACTATGATGTACAGTAGTGCATTTCAAAAATATTTTAAACACATTGTATATGTTTTGTCACTCTTTTGTGTTCACATACACAAACATAACATTTTATTTTGAAGTTTTTTCTATACTATGAGATATTTAAATCTCTTCTGTACCTTACTATAAATTAATACAACTTTAAGGTATCAAGTACTCACTGAGTTATAAATAAAAAAAAATTACATTGATTTACATTTTCAGAGTGCTTATCGTTAATTTATTATTTGAATTATGCTTATTCTTATCTTAGTGATTATTTTGTGGAATATTGTTTGTTTAGTTAAGCTCATAATAAAATATATATGTAGTGATCAGATAAACTCAAGACTTTAATAGGTGAAATTTGATGGTATATAATTTCAGAGTATCAGTATATTGTATACTTTAGTAATTGCATTTTAGTGTATTTTTATTTGTACTTTAGTGTGCTATTCTTTCCCAATTTTGTCACTTTTGAAAATATTAGTGTGTTAGTAAGTGACACAACAACATTCCTTTCTTGAACAAACAAACAAAAAAAAAAAATCATTAATTTTGTTATTTTTACCGTATGACCGCAATTGCCTTCAATTTTCTTTTTAAGCTATAACTAATATTTTACGTACTTGTTACCAAGTTTAAACCTACATTTTCAAGACTTGCAAGTTAACTAATTTCATTCTTTTATAACTTAATTTTTTTCTATTACCTCCACATAATTAATAACATGTTTATTTGACATTCACGGATATATTGCTGTGTGCATGTGTTGAATGCTTGTTTTCTTGTTTGTGTGGTACCCACAAGCTTGGAGGTATAATTGCTTTTGTGTACTGCCTGGCTGGTCCAGCAGTTTTCACTTGTGTATTTGGATTCCATGCTGTGTCTGTCAATATATCATTTCTTCAATAATGTTCTTAAAACTTAACACTTATTAAATGATGACTTCTAAAGTAAATAATTACACAGTCATAAAATAATAATTAATAATAAAATTAAATGATTCATTTAGTATTATCTCTAACTTGAAAATTTAAAATAAATAACTATGTGAGTGTCCTATAACACTTAAACCTTTTACTGAGATCTTTTTAATTGTACTTAGATTGATGTTCGTTGACGGTATTGTACAGATTGAGATTCAATTTCCTTGATTTTTTTTCATTGTCATTTTGTGCAAGTATAATTTTTTCAATTGAATGTGCTTATTTTTCTTATGATATACAGATATGTATGTCAAGATACTGTTATGTCATGTACTATTTACAACATTATTACAAATCTGATGGTACAGAACTGTGTGAAAAATTACCATCAAACAAAAAAAATTTTTTTTTTCAGTATCATATTATAATTTAAATATATTGTTTTATTTTGTCAATTGAGTGAAGTATTTTTGATGCACAATTCTGATATTTAAAGGCCTTATTGATATATATATATGCAAACTATTCAACAGCGCTGGTTTATAATTATAATTTTGAGTACTCACTGCAAGTTTAAGCAGTATATCTTTGATGTGCACATGAGCTTGAGATGCTCAATTAAAGAGAAAAGGGTGTGCTGAAATGCCCCTTATTTAAAAAAAAGGGTATGCTAAAATGCCACTTGTTTGAAAGAAAGGATGAGCTAAAATGCCCCTTTGTATTGTGAGCTAAATGCTCCCTTTTTATTTTGTCGACATTTCTTTTTATTGCTAGCACTTATTATTTTTATTTTTGTCATGACAATTTTTTCTCTGTAAACATTTTTAGGTGGTGGTCAGCAGTAATTTTGCAATTGTATAATTTTGTCTGAATATGTTTAAGATTTTCTTAATTGTTTATGCCAGCCAAACAGAGCATTTAATTTAAAATTTTAAAGACATTAATTGTAACTAATAAAAAAAAAATCTTCAAAATTTTTTTCCTGGTTGAGGGGAGTATATATCTGATGAAGATTACATATCTAATTTAAAAATAATTTAATTTGGTTTTCTTTAATGCAATCTATCCAAAATTCAAAAATTCTAAATCACTTCTGTTTTTCATTTTACTGCCATTTCGGTTTTTAAATCTGTATTTTCGCTTTTCCCGTATGCACTACTCTTTTTCTTTTTGTCTCTTCATTCTAGCGTCGTTGTGTTAAAAATAGATTTTATTGCGTCCGTTTGCAAAATCAACGGCCTTTTTGAGTTTCCTCTTGGCATCCTGCTGGCGTAAGTTATTTAGTTGTTCCCCTGCGACGACTTTAAAATTATTTGCTCGCGATTACGTCATTGTCATTTTATTGGATTAACTGTTAGGGTTGCTCTGGAATTGGCGCTATTAATCTCAGCCAAGTTATTGTTCTCGCCAATGTGTAATTCTGTGCTGGCGTAATTTTAAAATCATTCCACCTTAATTTCACTGTCCATATAGGACGTATTTTTATTTTCGCTGAGCCACCACCGCCGTTATAATAATGTTTCAATAGTATATGTTTAATAAAATAGTTTCAAGTATTTAAAGCCTCTTTTTTATATTGCAACTAAGTGTATTTCGTACCTGGTTTATTCATGTCACAACGCAGCTAAGTAATTTTAAAACAGCCCAACCAAAAACATTCTTTACAAGGGCATCACTTGATCTGACGTCATACTATGACGTCACCTTAGCGACTCTTTCTTCAGCTACTTGCGATTTATGTGCAAAATTTTCTGGCAACACTGATCGCAGGTGACGCTCTGGGTCGGCTAACGAACAATACGTACCGTTCATCTCACCATGGCACAGCGTTTATGTCACTGGAAATAGTAGACGGGCGAAGTGTGAAAGTCCCAGGTTCGGGTCCAATCGCGCGTCCGTCGACCGTTAACCGTTCAGAGTTTTCCGTGGTTTTCTCCGGAAGTTAGCGTAAATACGGATTAGGACCCCTTCGAAAGATCCCCACGGAGGGCTCCCCTCTTTCAAGGAAACCTCCCCAAAGCTCGAAATGGAACGAATTTCACACAATCTCAAGTACACACTAAAAGGAACGTGCTGTGTGAAAATTAGCTGCTATCTCCTCATAGAACTTGAGAAGTTAGAGGTTAAAAATTAGTTAAAATCGCACCAATTGTACCCTTTAGCTAGTATTTGGCGACAGGGATAATTCATCGAAAAGTTGAAACGCTCACGCGAGTACGCACTCGAAATATTTATAAATCAGTGTTTGCTATACCGTGTTATATTTCAACGTACTGGGTTTTTAAGTAGCTTAATCTCGTTTTCTACTAGTTAAACTGAAGTCCTATAATATTTTTATTTTAGTTCTGAAAGTCCCTGAAGAAAGTAATTTCTTTTTATTTGTATTAACACATTGCAAGCTGCAAATTCAGTTTACGCATAAGTGAGGCATTTATTTTAATTCTATTATTTTTATCCACATGATGATACTATGGAGCAA
Source organism: Cheiracanthium punctorium (assembly GCA_038373885.1). Taxonomy (NCBI): domain Eukaryota; kingdom Metazoa; phylum Arthropoda; class Arachnida; order Araneae; family Cheiracanthiidae; genus Cheiracanthium; species Cheiracanthium punctorium. The sequence goes on from JAWZYV010012088.1 coordinate 179,720, forward strand.
ATATACTTAATGTTGTTTTTATGCTTTACGCGGAATTTTCTTCGAAAAATATGACATTGTCTCCATGCACAGACGAAGAAAAAGTCTGCAAAATCCAATTGTTGAAAGCTTGCAAAATTATCAGAAAGTAAATGCAACAGATTTGGTAGCAAATGAGCAATGCTTATTACTCGATACCCCTGAAGATCCCATATTTTCTAGTTTAGAAAACGAAAGCATTGACTTCATGTCTAGTGAGGACATCATGCAAAATAAGCAATTTATTTCTTGAAAAGATAAGGAGACTGCAGTAAAATACTGGCGGGATACAATAGTGGCAAAATCCCGCAGTTTATAGAGTGTTCAAAATTATTTTAAATTTGTTACAAATAAAAGGCAGTTATATCTGTGGAAGAAACAAATTCAGAAGAATGGCGATTATAAATATAAACTAAATCAAATTAAAAAATATACGTTTTAACACTTCTAACACGCAAGAAAATTACAGAAAAATGTACATGATTGTGATTTACAAACTTGGGCTTCAGAAAAGGCATTCAAATTAGGACTGAAATTCCGCGCATCTAAAGGATGGCAGTACAGATTTTTAAAAAAGAATAAGATTGTGAGCAGGAAAGTTACAAAATTTGTTTTGCTGAAAAACTCTCGGTCAAAGGAAATCATTAAGAAATTAACGCAGGCGTCCGTAAATGATGTAAATGTCTTTATAAAGGATTCATTGTTAAAAGACGATCAAATTTTTATGCTGATCAGTCAGGTTTTAATTTAGAAATCCTTCTAGACGAACCCTGGAACATAGAGGATCGAAGCAAGTAGAAAGTGAGATTCAATCAAAAAATGCAGTGACACATTCCTACACTACAATGCCGATTTTAAGTAAAAACAATAGATTGTTATAGCCATTACATATTGAACATCCCGAAAAAACTGAGGGATTCGGAAAAAATTAAGTGCAGCAGTTTTCTGGGATTGTGTTAATGAAACAACTTAATAATATATTTCTTTCAGGGTGAAATCAAAGGGGTGGGGGAGGGAATTATAGGGCGAACTCCTCCCCTCCAAAAAAATTACCTTACAATTTAATAAAATTATTTTTTTAATACCATTGTTTATTTCAATTCCTATTTCGCTAAAAAGCTAAACTTCTTCTAAAAAGCTACGTTTAACCTCCTATGCATGCATAGATTTTATGTTTAAAAAATATTTTTGGCCAATTTCCTCCACACCCCCCTCTCCAAAACGGAACCAGTTACCGGCCAGATTTTTTTCCCACCATATATTCTGCGCGCAGTGAATCATTGCTGTAGATGAATCCTGACCTGTGCTTACTTAAAATGCTTATTAAATAAGCATCTTTTTGTAAAAGCATTTATAAAAGAAAATAGAAAGCGCCAAGTAGCGATAGAGGCTCTATTCTGTCGGCTCATACTCATTTTTTATTAATTAATTTTAGCTTTAATTTAGAAAATAGCAACTAATTTTTACACATTAGGTTTCTTTAAGTGTGTACTTATGACTGGATTAAATTCGTTACGTTGAGTGAGCTTCGGGGAGGTTTCCTTGTTTGTGTTGTCCTTCTGACGAGGATTTATAAGCGGGCTTCGAGCCAACCACACGAATCCGATATACTTGTTCACAACAACTACATATCGCAATTGTTCTTGGTTTTGGGGGAAATGAGCAATAGCAAATTCATGTAACAAGTTAAGTACTACTCATAAACTGTTTATCATAAGTTATTTCCTTATTATAGTGTTTGTTTATATTCATTGCACTTGCTAATTGGTCCTAGAACTGTTGTTAGCCTTTTTTATTATATAGTTATGGATATGTTAAATATTTTGGAATGAGTGTTTTTGTTCGCAATCATTTTGTTTACAGTGCTCCAGTAAGTGAAAGAATATCGCTGAACTTAAACATCCTGGCACTGTGATAAATATATTGTTTATTTTCAGTGTTTGTACTTGAATAGTCGTCTAACACCGAACAATTTATGATGTTTTTAGTGTGTATGTGTGCAGGAGCGTAGCCAGGAAAATTTTTCGGGTGTGGGATAAGCGCCTGGAAAATTTTTCGGGGGGGGATATGAACTGATATGTGTATAAATAGACGGAATTTCATCACTAATCCAAAAATTTCGGGGGGGGGGAATATATCCCGATATCCCACCCCCCTGGTTACGCCCCTGCATGTGTGCTCGGGGGGATTTCACATCAAATATAATATTATACACTTCCCAGACTTATAAATTTCTATCTTCTATACTTACGATAAGAATTCTGATTTTCTAGGAGTATCTTAAAGTTTCCTAACGCGTAAGTGCCTTCAATAATTTAAATCAATGGATATATCTCAATCAAGTTTATGAGGTAAACCAAATTAAAGAAATGATGTATTTCACCTTTTAACGTATAAAAGAACAGAAGAATTGTATCTACAAGTTATTTATAATTTCCTTGTAATATTTGTTATGTAGTTTTAAATTTGTACACACTTTGCAATTCTTTTTGCATATTGCATTACTATTATTTCTTAATCCTAGTAAAAATGAATCAAAGAAGCATAGTTATACACTTTTTTTCAAAGTTAAAGAAACACTTTTAACTACCATTTTGTAAACATATAAATAAATCAAACCACATAGCAATATTTTAAAAAGTGTGAAATTAATATGTATATAGCATATAACAGTTTTATTTTATTTTATTAATACACAACTGGTAATTAAAATAGCAACACCAAGAAGGTGACATGCTACACACAGTGCAGCAATTTTAATGTCGAGTAGTATATTTTATCAAAGAAATATTTCTAGCTTCATAACATTGTGATTTTCTTTTTTCTACAAATTATGTCATTATCAAAAACAATAATCATTTTCTTCAGTTTTAAAAGTAATTTTTCATTTGTATGAGATAAACAGCTAGATTTTGATTTGAAGTAATTTTAAAGTGGGAATTTTCTAGTTTTTTGTATATTCTGGGGAGACTTGGAATTCAGGGATTTGGGAAATTTTATGTCTGGAAAAGTCAGGGAATTCTGCAAAAAATCTCTTCTAAATCAGGGAGATTTAAAACTCTTTACAATGTTTATCGTCATTTGATGCAGAATACCGTGTTTACTCACATAATAGTCGCACCCCCGTTTTGAAGCTGAAAAAATAGCTCTTTAGAGTTACAATATTATATAGTAGATTTTACCCGAATAATAGTCGCACCTGGACTTTCAACATGAAAAATTGGCAAAAAAGTGCGACTATTACGTGAGTAAACATTTATTTACGACTATTACGTGAGTAGTTTTGGCTTCTGGTGATCGGAACAGCTTTAGTATTGGTCATTATTGGCAGTCTTTGTCATAACTTTGTGAAATTTTCCATGGCATTAATATTTTATTTAAATATTATGTATTCATTTTTTAGATTCTTAAACAGGGATGTATAGATTTTTTTATAATTCTTATTCACTATATTTTAAGTTAACATTTACTCTGTGAGGGGGATTCCACCCCCTCAAACCCCGTTTCTTTCTTTTAAATAAATACAATTTCAGTTTACTAACAACCATAGTCAGATAAAAGAAAAAGCTATCCGCGCACATATTCCCAAAACTATCTGCAAACTCATATGACGTATTTAACGAGGAGAGGGGAAAGAGGGGGTGGGGGGGTCCTGGGAGTTCGGACACTCCCCCCCCCTCCCTGAAATTTTGATTTTTGTCACTATAATGATAGTCTTTTTGTGAAAAATTCTGCCTTTTTTACTGTTTGGACTCCCCCCCCCTCTCCCAAAATGTTTCCTGAATACGTGCCTGCTCGTGATAACTGAATACATATTGCGTATATGAACTTGTGTATATGCATTCGAAGCACACATCTGTGCAACCCGCTTGCACTATAGTGACTAGCTGCTGCTGTTGTGAACATGTATATCGGATTTGTGTGCTTGGCTCGAAGTCCACTTGTAAATCCTCGTCCGAATGACAAAACAAGGGAGTTACCCTCTGTGGGGGTCTTTGTAAGGGGTCCTAACCCGTATTTAACCTATGTTTCGGAGAAAACCACGAAAAACACCGAACGGTTAGGTCGACGGATGTGCGATGGAACCCGAACCCGGGACCTTCACACTTCGGTCGTCTACCATTTTCAGTGATATAACCAGTGTGCCATGGTGAGGCTTTGTGCAAGATAAATTGTTTATTTATTTTAATGCATAAATTTTAAAACCATTTCATATCAGTGCCTAGTTATAAAAGTATTTTTTAAATATTTTGCTTATTATACAGTCTGATCATCAACGTTTTAAGTTTCAAAATCTCGAATCATAAGTGTAGTCAGTGGCCAATATCCTGAATCAGGAACACTAAACATAAATAGCAATTTTTTATTCAATACTTTTCGAAGTTGAAATATGTAAGAAAGTAATTAAAAATTAGTGCAGATCTGATCGCTCTGTAAGCAGTTCTTTATAAAAGTTTTGCATTTAAAAAGAGAGGAACACTTAAAAATTTGAGCTTTCCGCTTTTAAAAAGTTGAAAATTTGATTCTTTTTTCTTATTCATTATTTTTTCAAAAAGATTTGACGAAAATTAAGCATATTGTTAAATGTAGTAAAAATATTTTATCATGTATTTTTATTTCGAATGTTCAATGATGCATACAGTCTTCTATTTTAAAACAAGATGGTAATTTTGACATTTTAATTTGGAAGGGCAGGCCCATGGTCAGGATTTTTATTCGGGGAGGCTCAAATATTCAAATACCATAAGTTAAACATAGGTATCATGGGGTCCTACGAAAGGTGCAAGAAAGAGCCCCCCCCCCCACCCTTCGACATAGGCGCGGCATAGTGATCATTATAAAATACACTGGAACTTTTTGTATTTTAGTACTGAAGTGTCTGAAATACTGAAATGAGCCTTCTCTAGAATAAGGGTCTTCCCTAGAATATAAGCCTTCCCTAGAATACTGGGTGGATTGTGGTAATGGGGCCGCTTGGGTGCCCCTCTCTTGTAGAGGACGCGGGGCTGCAGAGCCTGTTTTCCTAAATCCGTCCCTGTATATAAACATACATATTTGAACTTTCGGGGGGGGGTGTAGCTCCTCTAGCCCCCCCTTCACTGGCTACGTGCTTGTCGAGGGGGAATTACGATAAGTGCTGCTGAAAAGTAAAATTATTATGCTCCTAGCTTGTGCTAACAAATTTCAGTTTATAGATGAGTCAAAAGTAAAATGTGATTTTTTAAATGTGTTTAATTCACTGAAGTAAATTATTTTTTTTTCTAGGTGTTTGCTTGGAATAAATCCTAACAGAGGATGCAAGAAGAATCCTGATGTGAAAAAACGTGAGGCCGTTAATATGAAAATTCTCAATTTACTTAATAAAATGTCGGCATATGAGCAAATTGACCACTAATTATATATTAAGAAATACCCATGAATACTGGAGAGCAAACCTATAAAATTATAAACAATAAACTTTGTAAATATTCCTCTGTTTGTACTTTGTAAATACTTTATAAATACTGTATTTTTTTCTTAAAATAAATCTAATTTTTCACAATTTTTCCTGACGTATTTCTTTGATTATTAATAATTATTACAAAAGTCTAATAGATATATCTTGTTAGAGTAATTTTAAACTCCTAAAAACTATTTCTGAAAAATAAGATGCATATATGTATATACATTAAAACCTCTACTAACGGTCACCTCCGAAGACTGGTCATCTCTTAAAACAGACACTGTTAGAAGTTTACAGAATTGAATTGAGACTATTGAATTAACATTATTGTGAACCTCCAAAGAACGGTTGTCTAATAAAATGGTCATTATTTTATGGGACCAAACGTAGCTGTTTCTCAGGGCTTTCACTCTATATATGTAGTATTTACTTGAACGACGCCATCACTACATTAATCAATAGTTTAGAAGCAAACATAATATTATTTTAACTACAATGACGCTCTACAATCACCTAAAATAAACCTTACAGTAAATACTTCCACTAACTTCATTTTCTACAAATACCCCAACCATTTATTTAGGGACAATTGAAATGACAAACTGATACGCTTCCATCCCCATGAACATAGAAATTGATGGATACTTCATGGATAATATCAAGAAATAATTTCGAAAGCATTCAAAAATAAACTTTAAATTTTATGCTTGGAACATCTACACTACCACCCCTGATCCATTGATTTGTGTATAAATTTTTGTGCTTTGAAATGCATTGAATCATTTGAAATCAGCTTCTTTGATTACTGTTTTACTTGATTGATAACAATCGTTCTTATAAATCTTTCTTTTTTCAACACTAATATTTTATTTTGTACAGTTACTTAATTTTAAAGTATGCCCTTGGATGGAATTGATTGAAAATAATTAATGTCACCTATGATTTCAAAACATACTCAAGAATTTATTTTCATTAACATTTTGTAGGAGAATTTTTTTACCACTTAACAGGGCCAAGGTCGTCGAAAGAAGCTAGTATATGATAAAATTACTGAATTTTTTAAGTAATTGTAAGTAAGTAAATTTTTTAAGTAATCTTAAGTAAGGTATTGAATTATTAAAAACAAAAGAAATTTGTTATAAATACAAAATATATTTCATAAATGAACTGGTTTTTTCTGTAAATTCTTTAAATCAAGCTGTAAAAAAATGGTTAAAGTCTGCTACATTGACAGAAATATACCGTCGACAAAACACGGTGAATCTGGAAAAATTACAGATTTCTGTAAATTAGATGCAGTATCTAAAAAAAATACAAAACATTGCTATAAAATAAACGGAGAATCTGTAAAAATTTTTAAAAATACAGAAGAAATCAGTAAAACGCATAGAAGATTTCTGTAAAAGAAACAGTGTAAAAAATTACGGAAGACTTCTGTAAAGCACACAAAATATTTCTGTAAAATTGATGAAGAATCTGTAAAAATTACAGAAGACTTCTGTAAAACACACAGACGTTTTCTGTAAAATAAACAGAGAATCTGTAAAAAACTACAGAAGACTTCTGTAAAACACACAGACGTTTTCTGTAAAATAAACAGAGAATCTGTAAAAATTACGGAAGAATTCTGTAAAACACACAGAAATTTTCTGTAAAATAAACAGAGAATCTGTAAAAATTACGGAAGACTTCTGTAAAACATACAGAAGATTTTTGTAAAATAAACGGAGAATCTGTAAAAAACTACAGAAGACTTCTGTAAAGCACACAGAAGTTTTCTGTAAAATAAACAGAGAATCTGTAAAAATTATGGAAGACTTCTGTAAAATAAACGGAGAATCTGTAAAAAATTACAGAACATTTCTGTTAAATATACGGAAATAAACTGGCGTCCTGGCTGACAGTTTTTTTCTGTAAATTTGACAGACTTTTTTTTGCAGTGTGTACACCACTTGAAAGAAAAAAAAAGATATTCTATCCATTTTAAGCATCTGGGACCCCAGTTCGAACGTCAAAAAAAAGTTTGTCTGTCTGTCGTTCTGTCATTCTGTCCATGACGCTTTTTTTATTCACTGACATTAAAACTGACAGTAGCGAATGAAATAAAATTTGGTGGCACGATAGTTGGTCACTTAACTTATACTGCAGGTGTCGAAATTAAAAAAAAAAAAAAAGAGATTTTCCGAAAATTGTTTCACAAATTTGAGTAAATTTTTGTTCGCACATCACGTAATAACAACAAACGCGAAAGAAATAAAATTTGGAGGCATGATAGGTGATCACTCAACTTAAGCTATAGGCGTCGGATTTTTTAAAAAATTTGATTAGATTTTGAGATTTTTCTGAAAATCGTTTCAAACTGCGTAAATTTTATTTCGGGCCTCATGTACGATTTAATTAAATAAAACGAAATTTAGTAACACGATAGGTGGTCATACAATTTAAACTATACCCGTAAAGTTTTTTAAAAATTTGGATTAGATTTTGAGATTTTGCGAAAATTTATTCGAAATGTGTAAAAATCCCAGCTTGAAAATGTTCGCACTTTTTTTTTTTTTTTTTTTTGCAAAAAATTATAGATTGCACACAATTTTCGCTTAAAAAGTGATTATTTTTTTAAATACTTTGAAAAGTATACGCTTTTTGTGCACAGTTTTTGACAATGTAGACTATGCACTTTTTAGAATGTATAAAAACTGCATATATAATTCGCAAAAAAAGTCAAGAATTTAAAAATATTCAAAAATATCCACTTTTTATGCACAAATTGTGTACAAGCTATCCTTTTTTGCAAAAAAGGTGCAGACTTTTTCTAGCTGAGCTATCTTTAAACAAAGATTATCGGGGACTGTACATGAAATTGAACGTTAACTTTTATGGCTAGAGAGCAAAAATGTTTTTTTTTTTTCATAATTTCTGTAAGACGCCTGAAGCTAGATCATTCGACGTGATTTTTTTCCTTTCGAGAACCATTGAAAATTGTTTTAAGACAGCATGTATTTATCTTTGTATCTATGACACTTTTTAGGATATAGTTTTCAAATTTTGTCCATCACCTCATTAGTGCATGGCGCACATTTTACTAATGGGAATTTTTTTATACGAAAGTCTTAAACAATTTTAAAAAGTGTAACTTTTCGAAAATTAACATAATAATTATTTTCTTAACGTAGTCTCTTTTTTTTAACCGTATTTTGAACACATTTTTCATTTTAGATATCTCACTTATCACCAATAGGTAAAGAATTAAACCGTGTTACCACCTTTTCGGGACACCCTATCTATCTGTATTCTATGATCGGTGCAAAATTATGTAGCATAATCATAAATTTCTGCTTATGAAAATGTTGTCCTGATAACACAAAGTAGTTAAATATTTATAATTACTTTTATCAGCTACATTTAAAATTTTTAATCTTATATCTCATTTTTTAATTACTTTTTAACTTGTCTAACAACTTTTTTAATTGAACGAAAATAAATATGGTACTGAGAGATATTTATAAGCATTTCAGTTTTTTTTTTTTAATAATAGAAACGAAGTATAAAGTATATTTGTTTTAATTACCCTTGACTGTATTTTAATTCCCATTGTATCATTTTAATTTCCATTAAATGTTCGTTATTCCATCATTTTTTTAATTAATAAAAATGAGAAACTTTATTCGATGAGTGTCTGAAAAAGTATCCCTAAACACATTGAAAAAAATTACTGCATTTTAGGAATATTTTTCTAAATAAAATAAAAAGCCTTTTAAACACGGTTTTATAAAGCGAGTTGTATTATACGCATCTTCGTTAATTGCTTTCACATTAATCTGCAACGAATACCAAATATTTTTTAAGGCCAATTAATTAAACTTTTTTAAATTCGAAACGACATAAAACAACGATATCCTAAAACTGCATTTAATATAAATTGCATTTTTTAAAAATGCAGCTCACTTTTGTCATTTATTTTCTCCACTACAAGATAAAGCTCGCTGTGGAGGAATTATAAGGGGCGCTAGAAAAAACATTCGACTATTCGACAAAAATATGTCTACACTCCATATATTTCATCTTTGTCCATTTTATATAAATAACTTCATATTCAATTTTTATTGTATACCAAAATCGGAATTGCAGTTTTCTTCTATAAACGTACGAAAACTTATTATATTCGAAAGATTTCGTTTCGCTGGGAACATCCCTTTTTATATACAGTAGAACCTCGATCTATCGTTTCCGCATTCATCGTTTTCCCGTATTGACCGTTTTATTTCTATGGTCCCTGCACAAATTGTATTTGAATAACGTTGAAGAAGCCCGCATGTATCGCTCGCCAAAAAGTGACTTTCCCGCATTCATCGTTTTAAAATATTTCTCCGGACCATAATGAAATTGAACAGTAAGTGAATCCA